>JBBPOH010000278.1:0-15956 GCA_038091335.1 Phylloporus arenicola | reverse complement strand
CTAAACATTTTACCAAGTTTGACGTACGATGGGGGTACAACAACGTTAGAATCAAGGATGGCCACCAATGGAAGGCAGCATTCATCACTCACAAAGGACTCTTTGAACCCCAGGTCATGTTCTTCGGTCTCTGCAACTCCCCAGCAACGTTCCAGCGATTTATGAATGACTCATTCCGAGACATGATCGCCAAAGGATGGCTCGTCATCTACATGGACGACCTCCTCATTTTCTCCCCAGACGAGAAGACCCATACCGAATGAACACGCCGTGTCCTGCAGCGGATGACGGAATTAGATCTTCACCTCAAGCTGGAGAAATGCCAGTTTGCTGCCTCAGAGGTGGAGTACCTCAGAATGATTGTCAAACCGGGGAAACTCGCCATGGACCCTGTGAAACTCAAGGGTATTGCCAAATGGCCCACACCCACCAAAGTCAAAGAAGTCCGCTCCTTCCTCGGGTTCGCCAACTTCTACCGTCGATTCATCCCCGACTACTCCACTGTTGCCCGCCCCATCCTTGACTTAACCAAGAAAGACCACCGTTGGGACTGGACCCCCGCTTGCCAAAAGTCTTTTGATACTATGAAGGGACTGTTCCTATCAAAACCCGTCCTCCACCTCCCCGACTTTTCCAGACCATTCGGCATCACCACCGATGCATCTAAGTACGCATCTGGGGCAATTCTCCTCTAGACTGATGTCAACGGCGATTGGCATCCATGCTCCTACCTCTCCCAGTCGTTCATTCCTGCAGAACGAAACTATGACATCTATGACAGAGAACTCCTGGCTGTCATCCGCGCTCTCAAAGCCTGGAGACATTATCTCCACGGCTCCCCCTTTCCCATCCAGGTCTTCACAGACCACAAGAATCTAACATATTTTTGACAAGCCCAGAACTTGAATCGTCGACAAGCACGGTGGCTTCTCGACCTCGCAGACTTTGACCTAAAAATGGTACATGTACCCGGAAAACTCCTTGCCGGCCCTGATGCCCTCTCCCGTCGTCCTGACCTCCATCCTGACGATTCTGACAATGCCGGGACTGTCCTTCTCCCCGACTCCCTCTTTGTCAACGTCATTGACACCAAACTGCACGACCGGATCTCCACAGCATCATCTGGCGACCCCCTGGTTCTCCAACATCTGCAGTCGAGCCTCGAACCCTCCATCCCAGCCGCATTCCGCTCTCGATTGTCCGCTTGGCAACACTCCGAGGGTGTTTTGACCTACCAAGGACGTGTCTATGTTCCTCCTGATGACTCCCTCCGTCGCACCATAGTCCAACGTTGTCATGACCATGAAACCGCTGGTGGCCACCCAGGATATCTGAAAACACGTCAGCTTGTCGCCGCCGAGTTCTGGTGGCCTGGCCTTGCCCAATATGTTCGCAAATATGTCGAAGGCTGCGCTGTATGCCAGCAAAACAAGTCAAATACACACCCTACTGTCCCCCCCCTCACCCCCATTAAGTCCCTTGCATCCCGCCCCTTTCAGCAGCTGTCCTACGACCTCATCACCAATCTTCCCCTTTCCGACGGCTTTGATTCTCTCTTGGTCGTGGTCGACCATGGGCTTACAAAGGGGGTAATTCTTTGCCCTACCAAAAAAACAGTCAATGCGGAAGGGATTGCCGCCCTCTTTTTTCACAAAGTATACCTTCGGTTCGGACTCTACGACAAGGTCATCTCGGATCGCGGTCCCCAATTCGCCTCTGCCTTTGCCAGGGAACTGGGGAGACTTCTAAACTACAACCTCTCCCTCTCCACTGCCTATCATCCCCAATCTGATGGTGAAACGGAGCGCGTCAACCAGGAGGTTGAAACTTACCTCCGGATCTTTTGTGGATCAAACCCGGGTTCCTGGGCCGAGAAGATCTCTCACGCTGAATTCGCACACAACCACCGCCCCCACTCCGTCACAGGGCAATCACCGTTCTATCTCATGATAGGATATGAACCCCGTGCCCTTCCCTCTGTCATTTCTGAGACGAACATCCCCGCCGTAGAAACCCACCTAAAGTCCCTGACTGCAGCCCGAAACGAAGCCCTCGCTTCTCATGAACTCGCACGCCAAGTCATGGCATCCCGAAACCGCCGAGGTTTCACCCCCTTCAAACTTGGAGATAAGGTGTGGCTAGAAGCCAAGAACCTGAAATGCTCCATCATTAACCTGAAGTTCGCACCTAAGTGAGAGGGCCCCTTCGTAATCACCAAGGTACTATCTCCCATCACGTACCAACTCCGCCTACCGAAGATCTGGAAGATCCACCCGGTATTCCACGCTTCCCCTCTTATCGCCCTATTGTGAAAACACCATCCATGGGCCGAACTTCCCGGCACCACCCCCCGATCTGATAGGAGGCGAGGAAGAATATGAAATTGAAAAAATAATATGTCATCGGGGTGTTTCAACAGCTAGAATGTTCCTGGTCCGATGGAAGGGTTATTCGGCCGAGGAAGACTTGTGGGTCCCTGAGCGGGATCTGAAACACGCCAAGTCTGCGCTAGACGACTATAAAAGACTTCACCCAGCGGTTTTCTTCCCTCAGAACTCTTCCTCCAAACGACCATCTCGCCAAAAATGACCTACCCCTCCATGACCTCCACCCATCACAATGTCTCCTTTGACTCCACCACAACGTCGTCCACCCTCATTGACTCTCCCTCTTCTCTGTCCTCTACTCTCGCCTCTCCAGGGTGGGAAACCCATCACCTTCCTCAAACGATTTCTCTCTCTGTATCCACGGGGTCCGATGACTCCAACAACCCACGTATCTGGTTACCCCCCTCTGACAACCTGGAGACTCTCCCTCCTTCCATAGAAAATCTTACCTTAGAACCTTCCCCTCCTGCTCTTCCCGTACCTTCTCCTCGTTCTCCCTCAAATCAATCAGTCGAATCTGTTGATGTCCCCATTTACATGTCCCGCCTCCGAGAGGTGGGAGAAGACGAGGGGTTCGACCACCTCATCTCCTACCTGACTGATTCCCACTTCGCTATCCCCATTGAAAACTTCGTTGATACCGCGTCCCCCTACTACGAGCTCTACCGAGCATTCCTGCAGAACGAGCGACTCGCCATCTTTGAGACCAACCCACCCGCCTCCCATTCTGGCAGTCTAGCCAGGAGAGTGGCTCAAGATGTGCAAATAAGAATCCGCAACGCCCTCCTATCTACCATGCATCAACTTGGAATGCTGGAATTCCTCCAAGACGTCGACCGATACCTCCGAGAACTTGCTCTAGCCCGTCGAAATCCCGCTCACGTCTCCCCAGTCCCTCCTGCCACCCCATCCGCGTCGTCCTCCCCTTTTGATCCAGAAGAGCTGGCGTCTTTAGAACAAACTGACTCCTGGTGGACCGGAGCTGAAGGACGTCAACCCCTTTCCAGTCACCATCCGCGGTTCCACCAAACCTGCTACCAATGTCGCCGCCTCGGTCACCATCGTGCCGACTGTCAATTCTACCAATGCCCGTCCTGCCTTGACTGGGCACCGGGACATATCCAAGGTAGCTGTCCTCGCAGGCATCGAGCTGACCGTATCCCCTCTACCGGCTCATCCCGCTCTTCCGGGTCTTCGAGGCGATCCCGTCGTTCTACCAGAGCTCATTCCTATCGCCACCCCACACTCTTCCAGAGGATTGAGCGGACCCCTTCCCCCTATGACCATGGAGATGATTGCTTCGATGCTGAAGCGGAGGCCAACATGACGGGCTCCCCAGGAGCAACCTTTGGGGAATTCTAGATAAGTCCTCGTCGTTGTCTCGGACGTAGAATGGGGGTAATGTTACGATTCACGGACATCGTTTCTCTTTTCCATCGGACACTCTTTTTCTTTTCCATGATTACTCCTTGACTTATGACTTGGTCTCACGTCTAGTCATCCATTCGTAATCACGCTTACTCCCCCATAGTTCCATGCGATTCCATCGGCTTCGATGAGTCGTTTCGTCTTCGTCATCATAGTTCCTCGCGATTCCATCGCCTTCTATGATTACTCATCGCTCGCACATCTAGCCTGCCCTAGAGTACTTGGGTTCACTTATAAACCCACGATATTTCCCTTTCTTGCTTTTCTTCTCTTAAGCTAGATCTCCTCTGTACTCGTCTATACTCGTGCACGAATCTAGTCTCTTCCCTTCTCTCATCCCTTGACTCTTTGAAAGCCTACGCCCGTGCTTTGAACGGGTGTCTTGTCCTTGAACCCTTGAACCCGTCGAGTAGGAAACCCCCTCGACCATTCTCTGAACGTCCAAGTAGGAAACCCCCTTGCACGTACTTCGAATCTTCCATCAGAGGCTACGCTTGCGCTCTACCCGAGACCAAGCGTAACAATATGGTCTACTGATACTATATATACTATGTAGTGCTATATCGTAACTTGTTTTTTTCCAGATGTGCAGAGCAGCACATTTGATATGGTGAGAAATCCGAGATTTACCCTGTTGCAATGCATTTCGCAAAACACTCTGCAGCCAATGCACTCATAGATGGATGGAAATCGGTTGAGTTATGCCAAGCATATATTCTGATGAGCATCTATGCCGTTCCTGCTCACTGATGGGAGGAGGACCCATCACAGTTTTTACAATTATCTTATAAGACCTTATAAGACCAAGGCAAGACCTCGAATGTGTAAAAATTGTGTAATTACCTTATAAGATCTTATAACTGTAGGCTCCTTAGGAATTATGTGATAGTGTGACAGACGTTGCACTTTAGTCATGGTCTGATTCAAATGAGTAACATTTGTCAGCATTATACTTCTTGTGCCAAGGCATAAACATTACAGTAGTTCCTACTTGTGTATTAGAATATAAGGGTAGGTCACCTGCAGAAGGTACATAATGATTATAGATGTTGGCCAAGTAAGATTGATGTTGGCAAGAACCATAATTATTTCAAATATTGGCCTGGATTGTCTTAATGAGATAGCTTTTCACATATACAGCTTTCCTCAATCGCGCATAAAAAGCAGCAGAAGCAATTATAATATCTAGTATACTACTACATGTATCACATGGCAGGATATGAAGACGACAACTAGGGATGGTACCGTCACGGGTACAGGTCAGGATTTGCCTACCCATGCTGAACCCATTACCTGTTGGCTTGGATAGCAGCATCCGAACGTTGGGGGCTGCATCGTAGCTACTGTGTCATCCTCGTCACGGTGGCCTGTCCTGTCCCCATCATGAGGACATGGTTGTCGCCACAGCACCGTCCTTCCCGTCATCCTGTCGCACGGTCCATTGACCAAGTCATTGGGCTCATCAACAGTACTATGGGAGGGCAAAGCATTGGGTAGATGCAGGGTGAACATATCGTCACCATCGTTATCCTTATTGTCATGTCCCCTCGCCATCATTGCATTGTGGTCGTGGACGTGCCTCTGTCCTCAACACATCAGTGTCGTTGTCGTTGCCTCCCTATTGTCTGGTCATGGCCATGCCATGCTGTGGGTGTGGTTGTGCACATGTCAGCATTGGCATTGGCATCCTTGCAATGTCATTGGTGAAGACAGGTCAACATTGTCCCTGTCGTAGTGACATCTTGGTCACAGACATCGCGTCCCTGCCCTCAACATGCCATCATCATCGTCCCCTTGTCCTCCTTACGTTGACCATATCCCAATTGGACTTGTCGATGGCCGGGGAGGCGTGGAGGCGGCATGGGGTGTGTTGAATGAGCCTCCAAGTTCATTAACAACTGGAGGAGACAGGGTAGGTCGCTGTCATCATGTCATTGATGGTGCTGAGTCATCGACAACATCACATCACCATCATCTTCCTGTAGATACTCCCGGGTATGTTTGTGTGGTACCCCCATGCAGTTACCTGCGCGGTGTGATGTTGTCGGCAAGGACCTTATTATTATTGGTGTTGCGCATGCCTGGTGTGGTAGGACAATAGCAGCAGCTTAGGCACATGGGTTGTCCCCATCCTCATCACCTTGTACATCAGTAGGGACAATGGTCACTGCACTGTGGTCGTCGCAGCATCCTCATTACATCATCCTCATTACATCCTTCGCATTGCCACATTGATCGCTGTGTCGTCATGGGTAGCGATGGATTCCAGGAACTGTAGGCTTGAGAGTGACATGGGGCAAGGCAAAGTGGGGGGCGAAGATGGTGGATTGAGTGAAAGATAAAAAAAAGTGGTGTGATTTCTTAAATTTCTCACGAAGGTGCATGCATGTGACCAATCCATTTGCCAAAAAATTGGCTAAGTGTCGACGTGGACCTCTCCTCAATAACTTTTCCTCTGTTCAAACTGAATTTAGAGTCCTTGCACCCAACCAGCCACCTACAACATGTCCATTCCGGTTCGCGCAGCCCATTTCCCTCAACCTCTCATCTTTTGATCCCCTGTCACACCTGTAGCATCTCGCCTTGCTCATCTAGTCTCTGCTCGATTCTTACCTCCCTTTCCTAACTGAATCATCCACGGCATGCCCTCTATTCACCCTGCAACTCAGAGGTTGCCTGGGGCAAGTGCATCACAGCCTGGTAGGGGCGACAAGAGCCGCTCAATGTCATGCTCCTCACGTCTTTTCCACCATCAAGGCCTTGGCATGCTGTGCCTGTGCTGCTCACTGCATCACGTCCTTAGGGAGAAGGAGCTGTGGGAGCTGACAATGCAGGCTGATAAGGAGGGGGATAGGAATGAGTGGTGCTCGCACCGCCTACCTCAGCGTGCGTCACACCTGTGCGCACCACCGTCACCCTCACTCACCTCCAGCTCTCACAGATCACACTTGGTGTGCTGCCCTCAACCACCTTCTGTGTGCACGCATTGCCATTGTTGTCCCCCACTTTGTGCACACCCGCACCCACCCTCTCCCCCCCTACCTTATATGAGCACGAGGACGTGCGCTCGCGCTGTCATCGTTGTTACCTGTGGGTACCAAAGTCCCATCCTGTACCCGTCAACCCCGGTTGTTATGTTGTCATTGTCAGATGAGACGAGGGCGAGGGAAGCATGATGTGGAGCGAGGGTGACATTGACAAGGGTGAAGGCAATGACAATGACAATGATGCAAAAACTGCATTATCACAGTTGTTGCGTCGTTGCCATCGTTAGGTGAGACAAGGCATAGGCAACACGACAGATGAAAGGGTCAGTCAATGAGGGTGGCAAGGGTGGGGCAAATGCGACAATGCCGACAATACGAAAACCGCACTATCATGGTTGTTGCTGCTGTCATCAGGCAAGGCAGAGGGCGAGGGTGAGTGAAAGGCGAAGGCAACGGTGGTGAAAAGCGATCAAGACAACAATGACGTGTGGTTGTCACGTTGTCGTCACCATCGGGCAAAATGAGCTGAGGGCCGTACCGTTTCTCTCTCGCGCAGCATCCTCTACAGCCCCTTCTTGCATCACTTACCCCAACAGAACCTTGCTTGGTGATTGCACTCTACAAATGACTGCCTCCATGGTCGTGCCCACACTGCCCCCTGCTCAGTTCACTGCGTTCCTCGCATCATTAGACAGAGGTTTTCACGAAATTGACTAGCTTTTTCCAACATAGTATGACAATTATGATCGTAATACATCATTATTGAAATTCATAAATTCCATGAGTGTCTTGTGTTTCTCCTGATAGTGACTCATCCACTTAATACATTAAATATCAGCCGTTTGCAATGCCTCAAATGGTGCGAGCACCAGTAGATATTTTGCAGGGAATTCAAATGTCCGTTGCGTGTTAGCATTGAGTGACTTTACTTATGAACCACGAAAAGTATCATATTTTATTGTAGTTGTTGCACAACACTTTTAAGGTCATATCGAGTTTGAGCAGGATAATAAGTCTGGTGGGACCTTATAAAACCTTATAAAACCTTATAAAACCTTATATTTTTCATACAATATTCACTGCGGAAACAAGTTTCTAGTGTGACTTAAATCAGATCTGATTTAGTGTAGACCAAGAGATCTGATTATATACTCTTGACCAAATACATGGTGACTCCCTGTAATCTCTCTAACCAGATATCATACCTCCAACCTCATGTGCATTGGAATCATGCCAGGCCCAAAGGAGCAAAGTCCAGATCAAGTTCAGCGCTATCTACAGCCAGTCGTCTCTGACCTATTATGCTTATGAAAGGATGGTATCAAAATCCCAACCAAGTCGTGTCCAACCAGTAGAGTCATGTTTCATTCTGTATCACAGTTGATTATCCTGATATTTTAGGTCAACTTGTCCAGGTTGCACTAGTAGCTGTTGTATGTGACAAGCCTGCTGCACATAAACTTGGCGGCTTTGGATCACATTCTCATACAAACTTTTGTATGGGTTGTTGGATCTCCCTTAGCGACAAAGACAAGGAAAAGGCATTTGAAAAGGGTGGTGCGTTGAGTAATCAGTATAGTCGGAATTGGCTTTTGAGATTGATCTTGTTAAGCATTCACGCCACGCACAAATGCAGAACAGTGGAGATTAGGTGAAGAGTATCGCCAACTTACAACACCAACAGCTCAGAAAAACTTTGTGAAAGACTATGCAACACGATATACCCAATTATCCCAACTCCCTTACTTTGATTTGGTTGCACAGATTGTGGTTGACCCCATGCACAACCTCTTTTTAGGTCTGGTCAAAACCCATTTCTACAACATCTGGGTCCAAACAAAAATACTCCGTCCTAACCACGAGCTGGCAAGGCTTCATGAAATGCTTGCTAACATACATGGCAAAAGCAACTGTGCAGCTTAGTCGTAACATCTTTCCCACAGTTTTCTGTCCCTGTATCATGTGGAAAATTACCCACCAATATCGGCATGCTATTACGATTCACGGACTATCATTTTCTTTTCTCATCAGACACTCTTCTTTCTTTTTCCACAATTACTCCTTCCTTATTCCTTGACGTGTGACTCAATCCCACGCCTTGTCACTTGTTTGTAATTGTGCTTAGTCCTCCATAGTTCCATGTGATTCCATCGGCTTCGATGAGTCGTTTCATATTTGTCATCATTATTCTCTGCAATTCCATCGCATTCTATGATTACTCATCGCTCACACTTCTAGCCTGCCCTAGAGTGCTTGGGTTTACTTATAAACCCACAATGTTTTCCTTTCTTCCCTCTCTTCTCTTAAGCTAGATCTCCTCTATACTCATCTACACCCGTGCACAAATCTAGTCCTTTCCCTTCTCCTGTCCCTTGACTCTTTGAAAGCCTACGCCTGTGCTTTGAACAGGTGTCTTGTCCTAGAACCTTTGAACTCGTCGAGTAGGAAGCCCCCTCAACTCTTCCTTGAATGTCCAAGTAGGAAACCCCCTTGCGTGTACTTTGAACCCTCTGTCAGAGGCTATGCTTGCGCTCTATCCGAGACCAAGCGTAACACATGCCCTCTGGTGGTTCTTTGATGGCTGACCAGTGGTTGCTCCTCGCAACAGCATATGGGCCCATCATCATCTGTTTCATGTTACAACTGGCTCGGATAGAGTCGGTCGTAGCCTCTTGTGATATGATGGGACAGTCACAGGGTCAAGGGTTCAGTCACGACGGTGACTAACCAGTGAGACTCAAGCCTCGTGTTCTAATGACAACGAGGAGAGTGTGTTGAGCCTAGAGGTCTAATGCCTTCTAGGAGACGTCGAGGGTTATGACCTTGGTAGGTCGACGAGGATAAACGAAGAGCAACCGCTTCAAGGTAGCGGCAGGACCTTTAAGAGGGGACGAGATGGGAGAAAGAAAACAGGTGCTTGTAATCTCGATGTACCAAGTAAATGACAAGGTAAGAAAGAGGAGATCAAGCATAAGGAATACACTAGAGAGCCGTGAGGTATATATACGCCCTGGAGTGGTTTAGGGCAAGTTCAAGGAAGAGTCCCATTGGTAAGCGTGGAACATGGTGGAATCGTATAGAACAAGGAATCAGTCAGCGACACTATGAAGGAATAAGCATGATTACGAGATAGGTGAGTAATCATGAAATGAAAAGATAGTCCAAGGAAGAAAAGAAATGGATCGTAACATTTCGTATCACAGATCCCAAACTTTACTAACCCATTCTTAGGTCCCTGATCTCTGGAGTGCATGTCTTCCTCAGGAAGCAGATGAGACAGTCCTCAATGACCGTCTTGCGCTCATTCAATGGCTTGAAGCCAAGAAAGAGGTGGAGGCCACACGCAAAGCTGCTGACAAGGTCGCCCTCCAACAGGCATGAAAGCAGGGAAAAGAAGCTTACGAGGCAGAATGAGCACGAGTTGCTCAAGAAAAGGTTGATCTTGCAGAGGCAAAAAAGCAGTATAAGCTTCAACAGGAAGCTGCCAAAGGTGCTGAGAAAGCCAGGCTAGCTGCAGAGAAGAAGGTGTGGACTGCGCAAACTAAGGTATGCCTCACACTCCTTACCCATGTTGACTCCAAGCTGGTTATATCTCAGGGATCAAAAAAATGTCCGGCTGAGTTGCAGATTGTCGAAGATCTCCCAGAAGGGCAGATTCGTGGGCCACCAGTAAACTATCCTCCAGAACAATCTCATTTATTGGATGATGGTGATCTTGAGGAGGAGAACTTGAAGTTTTCTCTTCATCGTAACGACCCTGAGAATTTCCGGAAACTTTGCAGTGCTCTTTGTCTGCTCACTAAGCATAAAATCTTGGACACGGACATCAATCATGCAGACCGCTTGTTATGAGCTTACAGTGCCGGATTGATCAAAGTATGTCACTTTATTTTTTGTCATCATTCTTGGCTTAACAAGCACATACAAGTTATACAGATCTGGTGTTCTCAAACAAAATCACCACTATGTGACTCATATTTCAGAATCATGCCAGAATTTTGGACCACTACACGATTTCTAGACCTTTTTGTACAAACGGCTCAACAAGATCCTCAAGTCATATAAGGCAAATAACCATGGGAATGGCGAGATCGAGACCACATTTTTCAGAGAGTTTCAGCGTACTTGTGAACTTGGCCACCTAACATTTTCACTTCATCAACATCCTGTCAACCCCCTTCCTGCACAGGTCACTCAAATCATGCTCAAGGCTTCAAATGAGGAGTGCGGAACAGTTGCTGCCCTCACATCACTCTCACAAGAGCTTGATGAAGTGGGCATTGATAGTATGTAAATTCTTGGCATGAAACAGATCGTTGACACCTGTTTCAGCTGATCTCAGTTATGCCCTAAGTCCACGCCATCACGTTCGGGAGCTGTCATCGGAAACCTATCGGTTACTGGCTCACACGCTCTGCCTGCAGTTTCCCTTAACCCTGGTTCACTGCCATTATAACCGGCCACTTGTGCCTCATAGCATCCCTCTGACAACAACCGCAACTTTCTTTGACTATGTTATTGTCGAGGGCAAGCACTTTTGTGCCTCACAATCCGTTGGCTCCAATAGATCATCTCTCACTCATGCTGTTATTCCCAGTGAGGCAGAGGTTCACGCATACAGCAAGTTACTTGAGATTTTCCAGCTTGACCAGACATTCTGTGACCAAAAGCGGACACTGTG
The DNA here is from genome assembly GCA_038091335.1 of Phylloporus arenicola. Taxonomy (NCBI): domain Eukaryota; kingdom Fungi; phylum Basidiomycota; class Agaricomycetes; order Boletales; family Boletaceae; genus Phylloporus; species Phylloporus arenicola. Next base: position 4,473 of record JBBPOH010000278.1, on the reverse strand, counting down.
ATTTGGGCACATGCGATGGTTTGTACCACTCCAGCGGTGGGAAGACGATATCTGGACAAAATTGTATGCTATGTTTCTCTTTTTAAGTTGGGCAACACTAATTCACCTCTAATATTTGCCTTGTAGTGCATCCGTTGATGTTCGTCTATGGGAACTTGGCGAATATATGGGTCCAGAGCACCAGTTGCCTTAACTCATTGAATTGGATTGGCTTTGCTGTCCTTTAGGAATGTCTGTTGTTACCATCAGCAGTGAGCGCAGGAAAGTATGGGCAACAATTGATCTCTCGAAGGTATGTATTGTGTTTCCATTGCAAGTATGACATGGCACGCTCCTAATTTCACAAGTAATTGACAGCTCTACATGGTTCTTGAGGTTTTTTGAATATGTTACAACATCTGAGTTCATTTCGCCCAAGATACTAATTTTCTACATCCACATCCTCCACATCACTACCTTTGCCTATTCCCTGAGTCATCAAGTTCCTGCCAGCACGGTAATGCTTGACTTCTTGTACATGTTTCATATCTTCTGTCAAGAGGTCACCATCCCTGACACACGAACCAAAGCTGACAAGCCAATCTGCACCAGGAAGGAGTTCCTTCTCATACTCGGGATGCCTTGCATGCCATACTGGATCAACCATATGCTTGAAAGGTTTGGTACCTTTCAAGGAATGAGGTATGTTATCCTGCATTTTATAGGGTGCAGTGTCGAACAAATCCTTAGCAACTTTTTGTGCCACAGTCTTGCTGTGTTTCATCAGTGGCTCTCCCACATTAGCCAGCTCTGTGTTTGTTCCTGAATGACGTGCCCCTGGAATGGGATGACTTTCACCAATGGTGTTTTTCTGATACTGTAAGGTGAGCCAGCGTGAAAAAAAACGATATACTGACAGCACATTAGTTACAGCCATGCCAACGATCCATGGGACTCACATCAATATGTTGCCAGTCTCGTCCAATCCCCATGGAGGCCTGTTTTCCAACACCAGCATCCGCCCTACAACGCTTCTCGCCCTCCAAGAGATCATCTGACTCATATGATTGCAAGTCCGTTCCAAATTCAGTATCAATCATGCCAATCGCTTCATTTTCACCAGTTTCTTTCTGGAAATCTAGTGTTACGACTGGCTCGGGTAGAGTTGGTCGTAGCCTCTCAAGTGTGACGGAGATGTCACAGGGTCTAGGGTTCAGTCATGATGAGTGACTAACTGGTGGACTTGGGCCACATGTTCTAATGATGACAAGGAGAGTGTGCCGAACCTTGGAGTCTAATGCTACCAAGGAGACGTTGAAGGTTATGACCTTTGAAGGTCGACAAAGGTTAAGACGATGAGCAACCACTTCAAGGTAGCAGCAGGACCTCAAAAAGGGGATGAGATGAGAGAAGAGGGAAAAGGGGCTTGTATTCTTGGTGTGCCAAGTAAGTGACAAGGTACAAGAGAGGAGATCAAGCGTAAGGAACTACATAAGTAAGAGCAAAGGTTAATATATGCCCTAAGATGGTTTAGGGCAAGCTCAAGAGAAAGTCTGGTGAGTAAGCAAAGAATGTGATGGAATCGCATGGAACAATGATGAGTAAATGAAATGAGTCATCTAAGGGGATGAGTCATGCAAGTGTCATGGAGGATACATACAATTACGAAGCAAGTGGTAAGCACATGACTAAGTCAGGTGTTGAGGAAGGGTAGGTGAGTAATTGTAGAAAAGAAAAGATAGTCGGAGTGCAAGACAAGAAACAAGTCATAACATCTAGAGCAGCGGTGCGACGATTCTTTGCAGCCTACACAAATATAAGTTTTGTTAATTGATAGAAGAAAGTAAGGTACCGTTGCATGGCAGGTATGCTGCCACTCACATTCCTGCTTTTCTTCTGCTTGCCAAGCCTTATTAGGATCCGCCAAGATCTTTGCTTTCATATGAATATTCCGAAAGTAAGCTTTTGCTGTTACTTGCATGAATTTTATCTGAAAATCTTCGTCTGGTATATTTCCTTTTGAATCAGGTGCAGCACGGATACCCTAAAAGCCTGTCTTGTGAGTCTTTACGCTACAAAACCACATATACTAACAAGCTTGTTGTTGAAGATGCACTGAGCAACTTCCAAGATGAATTTCATATTGATTTCATTATCAACCGCGCCAAGAAAGTTCAGATGCCAGATTTGACAGCCATCAGGTGAGGTCTCAAACGGTTTCCCATCGGGAAGCAGCTTGACTTTGCTTGCAATGTCCAACAATAGTTTTGCCTTCTGAGTGGAGCTCATATCCAACCCACAGAGTGCCCCAAACATGGGATGGATGAGCGGCTGGAAAATGGTAAGTTGAGTTTGTCTTTTGACGAGGTTTCCTTACTTTTAATGCCGGATGGTCATTCAATCCTTCCTTGGCTTTTCTAGGTTTTGCGGATTGGGATTTCAAGCTGTCTATGGTATCCTCAAGGGCCTGAATGCGAGCAGTGAGGGTTTCTATCAGTCGGTCTTGAGTATCAATCCTTTCAGACAATTGATTCTGATGCCAGCCCCCAGAACCGTGAAGACTTGCACTGAGGGGAGAATCCAATGGATTGTGTTCAACTGGGGTACCATAAATACTGGCAGAGGGCTGCAGAAGATATGTTGGATGGGGGAATTGTCTTGTAATGCTAGGTCCACGGTAATCTTGAGCTTGCTGATACGAATCTTCCACAGGTGTCGAACCACGTGCACCAACAGAATGATCACAGAAAATGGAATTGGCTCGCGAATAGGAATGACGACCAGCGGTGCCATGAAGCGACGTATCCATCTGAAGCCCTGGACAAACAATTGAGGACAAGACACTGGCAAAATCAGATGAGTGCACCTCCTTGGCCCAAGTACAATCCTGAATACCCTCCATGAGTGAACCAGTCAAAATTGCCATGTCCAGGTGGTCCGTAACCTGAATTTATTCCATCGGAGGTGGGCAAAAACGGCTTTGGGATGTTTGCAAGTCATTTGAGCATTTGTGGTGGATACTACTCACTGAATTTTGCTCGTTATACTGTCTACCAGTGGGACCAATGGGCATAGCGGTTGCAAATGGGTCATCACAAAGATCACCACAGTTGTATGATGGTGGGCCTGGCAGCTGTGGCTGATTATTAGCCAGGAGGTGGCGGTATGTATTCACGTTCATTTGTGGACTCAAGGCTGAATTTTGCCGTGAAGGGGTACTTGCAGGAGCTGGAATGATGCTGGGATGCCTCTGAGAGGCATTTTCTTGGAACATGGGTGTTTCCAAGGTCAGAGGAGGGCGAGCAGGCGGGTGGGCACATCGATTTTAACCGCACAGGAAGCAGTACAGCCCTGGACTGGATTGGCTGAAGTGGTTAATCCACGACCTAGCTAGGACGCAATGTAATATAACCAGAGGGAAATCAGATGTGTTGTATCAAACAATCAGACCATTATCAGACCGACTTCACCTTAAACACGAAAGAAATCAGACCTGTTGCTAGGGTTGCAGCAGATAAATTGAGGAGCGAGAAAGATGGATCTCCAGTATCTGATTAACATCTTGAAAGGGAACCTCTTTGGATCACAATCCGAGGAGCAGAATTCCCTGGCCAGAATCTGATTATCCTATTACTATGGTGCTAACCAGACTCCTTCCAGATCTGGCTGAAATCTTGTTTCCGCAGTGATATTATTACAACTTCGCAATGTATGTAAGCAGATTATAGTTCTTATATGACATTATATGACCTTATAAGGGTCGGAAATAAATATTGAAAATGGCAAGTTACATCAGGGACCTGTTATTCTCCTGATGCCAGAGCTGGTTGTATACGGGCTTGCCATTAGGTAGGCTTTAGGTTATCTCACCTCATTCCTTCCCGTCAATGATTTTTCACCTTAGAATCACTATGGATTTGAACCTACATACATCAAGTGTCGTTGACGCAGCCAGTGAGATGCTTAATTGGATGTGGATATGGATGATCTGTTTCAACCTGGATCGCTCGACTGCGATGCAGTTTGGAAAACCAAGCACGATCAAGGAAGATTACATCACCAGGAACTTGGTATATGATCTCAACTCAAGGACAAAGTACGTATTCATTCTTCGATAGCAGCAGCAACTGATCAGGCATTAGTATGATATCCATCTTTGCGCTTATTCACAACTTTTGCACATTGTTGGTCGCTTTCATGAAGATCTTTTCTGATCCTGATTCTCCAACAGGGCTGAACAAGGTAAGTACTTTCAAAGGTCTTCGCTAAACGGTCTTCGCTAAACCAAATGCGTGCTTATGACATCATTTGCACCTCCAGCATGGGCAATTGACGGCTTACTTTGAGGAATGGAAGCTACGTTTTAGTTCTGAGTCGGATCCCAATGGCGTGTTACAGACCCTTTCCTGTCGTTCAATCAACTAACTCCTTACAGATGCTGGTTGTCACTTCTGCTGCACACTACTCCCGTTGTGAGTAGACTATGTTTATGTT
>JBBPOH010000277.1:0-16010 GCA_038091335.1 Phylloporus arenicola | reverse complement strand
GGGTCCCTTATCAAGACCAGTATTTAAACATGTTATTGGACATGGAGGCACCACCCCCTGAGCAGATGTGTTCTGTATCAGACTGTATCAAGGAAGGTGTATATAGATGCACAGATTGTTTTCTACAGCCACTCTTTTGTATATCCTGCTGCAGGACAGAGCATAGGAGACCACTGCACAGGGTTCAGCAGTGGTAAGGTCTGCACTATGATGATTCATCACTGAGACTGGTACATCAAACTCCATTGGATACAGTCAGGTCTTACTATTATCAGGCCGGCCTGGAAATACATCTCGGCCATGAAGGGTCACCTTGCCTAGTGACCAACAGCAAAAATATTCCATCAGAGAATGATGCCGATGCTTGGGAAGATGTTGATTTGGCCGATATGCCTGCCCACCTTCGAGTACCAGAGAATTGGAACTATATCACCGTAGTGGATACCACCAGAATTCATTTCTGGAAGATCAACTACTGTGGTTGTGCCAATGCACCAGAGAAGCATATCCAACTATTCAGCGGTCAGCTATTTGCGGCAAGCATGCTCCAGCCACAAACAGCATTTACCTTCCAAGTCTTGGACAACTTCCTCTGAGACAATGTAGAGTGTGGAACATCTGCCCGTAACTATTTCACAAAGCTTTGGTGGATCACTTCCAATGCATTTCCCCATTTGGTGCCTGTATGGTCCTTGCCTTTGGTGATATACTGAAGCTGATCGACAGTGTATCAGGACCAATATTGGAAGCTGATGAGAGTTGCCAGACAATGAAGATTGCTGAAAAGCCTCAAGTGGAGTGGCTATGGCCTCGGAGATCACATACCAAAGCAAGGCAATCTAGCACTGTTCTGCCCAGCTTGCCCACAACTCGGCATTAATATACTGATCGCCAATGACATTGACTTCTCTGATCCTCTATATACTTGGACCATTGTGATGGATGGCAACTTCAAGGCTGAACATATGCACCTATGCAAGCTGGAGGATGACATATTCCTGATGGATGGACTTGGGTTCATGGTGACTCGGCCGAAATACAAGGAATTCCTATCTGCCATGAATTATGTGCCAGAGGTACATATGTCATACTACCAAAATCATTCTCTGAGACTGTGGATTAATATGCCGATATCGCCACTGACAGCGGTCCGATTGCAACAATCACTGAGCAGTTAACCGAGCAAACACCAACCAGCATTGTTACAATTTGTTTCTCCTTTCGCACTCAGACTATCTTTTCTTTTCATGATTACTCACCTACCACTCCTCGTCACCTGACTTTGTCTTGTGATTACCATTCACTTCATAATTGTGCTTACTCTATAGCCATCACTGACATTCTTCTTGTTCCATGTGATTCCATCGCATTCCATGATTACTCATAGGACTCTTCCTTGACCTGCCCTAAACTACTCTAGGGCATATATAAACTCTTGTCATTACTCATGTATTTTCTCACGCTTGATCTCCTCTCTTGTACCTTGATACCTACTTGGCACACCGAGAATACAAGCACCTCTTTCCCCTTCTCTCGCCTCTTGCCCCCTTAGAGGTCTTGCCACTACCTTAAAGTGGTTGCTCTTTATTCCACTCCTTTGTTGACTTACCAAAGTTGTAACCTTCAACATCTCCTTGGTAGCATTAGACTCCAAGGCTCGACACACTCTCCTCGTCATCATTAGAACATGAGGCTTGAGTCCACCGGTTAGTCACACATTGTGACTGAACCCTTGACCCTGTGACATCCCAGTCACACTTGAGAGGCTATGACCAACTCTACCCGAGCCAGTTGTAACAAGCATCGGTTGGAGGCAACTGGCATTGGCGAATGTGCATGTGCAAGGCATGGCTGCTTTTACCCACATGCAATGGTTGACTTTCAGAAGAGAGAGCGGTAAGTCTCTCTCTGCTATGAATTGAATTCTCGGTGGCAGATTGGTCATAGGCAGGTGAACATGGATTATGCATTGGCACAAACTCTTGGCCATAACATGAAGGGAATTCAAAGGGTGATCACATTCTATGATGTGAACTGCCAGTACAACAAGAAGCTCCGGCATTGCCTGAAGGGAAACAAATTTATTTCCTTGCCATCGGAGATTGAAGTGGTGCCAGCGATAGGGGCTTGGCACATTCATGGCCATCAACAAGAATGCCTAGCACGGTACAGTGCTAATTTCATTCCCGGCGCTGGTTGGGTGGACGGTGAGATCATGGAGACCCTATGGTCATCACTCAATATTATCTCCCCATTGGCAAGGGGGATATTGGCAGCTCACCGGCAGGAGCTTCTCAACTACCAAATGAACAACTCCAATTTTTTAAAGATGGTATTAAGACCAGTTTTACTCCGGAGGTAATTCCATAGGAGTCTGGAGTTGAGTGCAGGTGGGACTTGGCTTCACCTTATGTGGTGCACCCTTGTCTACCATACGGTCCTGTATTTTGGGGTAGCGTATATAGGGGGTAGGACTTGGCACAAGGGTGCGCAAGCCTGACTGGAGTGGGGTCGGAGCAGAACCATTAAGGCTTGTGGAGAAGGGAGTATGTCTAATATGATTATCAAACTGAGGTAACATATGGAGTACAGAGGATTATATACATAAGTGGAGTATGGAATCTGATACATACTGTGGACGGAGGCAGAGAGAATGTCGAATCGTAGATATGCGAAGTAGTACAGGTGACAGAGGAACAAGGAACAAGGTGAAACAGATGCGAGAGACAGAAGTCCGGAAGTCCGGAAGTCCAGGTTGCCCTAAAAGTGAATATACACTGGAGTACATGGATTGTGAGTGTGGAGATCCGGAGTCATACTTAGCGTGGTTTTGGGATATGACAGTATCCCCCCTTTAGGCCTGAACCCCTGAAGGCCTAAGCAACCCAAGGCCTAAGCGAACACAATGCGGAGTGTGAAAAGTCGGAGTCCGGATGATCCCGACTGGGTATAAAGTCCGTCGCGGTTAGCCGTTGCTCCTTAACTCACAACCACGATCATTGACATGTCCACCCCCAACAATGACCTCAAGGCTTGGTCCGACGCGCAGCTCACAGAAGACAAGAATGACGATGACGGCCTTAGCGCCGCAAAATTCAGCGAGCGCTGGAGGTGAGCGAAGGCACAGAAGGAGGAAGCCGAGCAGAAGGCGCGAGAGGAGGCAGAGTGAAAGGCTCGCAAGCAGGAGGAGCGTCAGAGGGCTGTGGAGAAGTGGAGAGAGGAGTCGGAGGTGGCCAAGAGACAGGTGAGTCCGTCATCCAACACAGGTTGGCAGAGCTAATGGAGCTAGGCGAAGGAGGTCGTGGCTCAGCAGCGTGACAAGGGAAAGCAGAAGGCATCAGAGGTGGTGAAGTGCCAGTGGTATAAGGACCATGGCCTCGCCTGGCAAGTCCAGGACGTGCATGCAGTGCATCACCACCAAGGTGAGGTGCGAGGGGCCTGGAGTGGTGCACCCAGAGAGGAAATGCAAGTGAGTGCGGGCGGAGGATCCAGAGGTGGGGCCAAGCGGCTCCAAGAAGGTGAAGAAGGGGTCAGAGGAGGGTGGAGGAGGGAGCTCCGGAGTGAGTACGGAGCTCCTTAAAGAGCTGAAGGGGATCCAGCAGGCAGTAGGAGGGCTTTGTTGCCAGATGGATAAGCAGAACGACTGGTTACGCCAGCTTGTCGAGCTCAAGGCGGCAGAGTTGTTTGGAGAGGAGATAGACTCCAAGGAGGAAGTGGGAGAGAAGGAGTTGGAGACGGAGCTCAAGGAGTTGATTGAAGTGGTGTCAAGCTCCCTCAGGTCAAGCAAGGAGATGGAGGAGGAAGAGGGGAAAAAGGATGCAGAGGTAGTAGAAGAGGAGGCAGAGGTAGCAGAGGTAGTGGAGGGTGTATAGTGTACCTGCTTGCCCTCTGTACATAGATTTTCTTTTGCAATACTTTTTGGTCGCGATTACACAGAGTGAGGTCCGGGTTTGTCCGGATATCAGAGATGGTAGTCCCAGACAAGCTTGGAAGCATGGTCCAGTTCATCAGCCAATAACCAAGACATCTCTTTGTCTGTACCTTCATATCTGGACCAATGGACTAGGTACAGGAGTTTGCAGTTCCAGCATCGACAGTTGATCTTGTGTTACGCTTGGTCTCGGATAGAGCGCAAGTGTAGCCTCTGATAGAGGGTTCAAAGTACGTGCAAGGGGGGTTTCCTACTTGGACGTTCAAGGAAGAGTCGAGGGGGTTTCCTACTCGACGAGTTCAAAGGTTCGAGGACAAGACACCTGTTCAAAGCACAGGCGTAGGCTTCCAAAGAGTCAAGGGATGAGAGAAGGGAATGGACTAGATTTGTGCACAAGTATAGATGAGTACAGAGGAGATCTAGCTTAAGAGAAGAGAAGAAAGAAAGAGAAACATCGTGGGTTTATATATGTAAACCCAAACACTTAGGGCAGGTCAGAAGTGTATGCAATGGAATCGCAAGGAACAATGATGGAGTAAGCACGATTATGAAGCAAGTGACGAACTGTAGGACTAGATCGTACGACAAGGAACAGGGAAGAGTAATTGTGGAAAGGGAAAAAAATGTCTGATGAGAAAAGAAACGATAGTCCGTGAATCACAACATCTTGGAGTTGAGGATCTCTGAGATCTCGTACTCCATCTCACCATCGATATTGACTGGAGGTGGCGGAGTTTGTACATGATTGAGGATCATGTTTGGTGTTGCAGGTTCTATCTGTGAAATGTGGAGGACGGGGTGAACAGACTTCATGGAGTCCGGAAGGCAAAGTGTGATGGAGTGAGTGCTGGGCTGTGCGATGATTGTGAAAGGCCCAAGGTTTTTCTCTGCAAGTTTCTTCGAGGGTCTAGTCGTGCGGAAGTACTTAGCTTTGACAAAAGCCTGGTCACCGACTTTGAAGTCCGGTGCCGGAGTTTGCCTAGCATCTGCGGGGCCTTGATATCGTAATTGTGCGGCAGCCATTTCCTCACGGAGGAACTGATGGAGGGAATTGAGGTTGATGGAGTATTTGTGAGGTTGCTTGGAGGTCAGGTCTTGTTCAGGGTGAACGGAGATGTTGGGGTGGTAGCCCTTGTTGGCGAAGAAGAGAGAGACACCAGTAGTTGCACTCAGAGCATTGTTGTACAAGAACTCTACGAGGGGCAGGAGTTCGAACCAGTTGTCTTGCTTGTAGTTGCAATAAATGCGGAGGTACTGCTCGAGCGTCTGGTTCATCTGTTCCATTTGGCCATCTCCTTCCGGATGGTATCTGGAGGTGAAGTGGAGTTGGATGTCAAGGGCTTTATCTAGAGACCTGAAGAAATGAGAGATGAACTCTGAGCCTCTATCGGAGGTAATGTGGGAAGGATCTCCATGCTTAGAAAACACGTGGAGCAGAAAGAGTGTTGCTAACTCCGGAGAAGTGATCTTGTTGTCAGTGGGAATAAAAATGCACTGTTTAGATAGACAATCTAGAACCACTAGGATAGTGGTGTGTCTGGAGGAAAATGGGAGTTGTTCAATGAAGTCCATGGAGATGGAGTTCCATGGCTTCTCGGGGATAGGGAGTTGTTTAAGGAGTCCGTAAGGCTTGTGCCTAAGAACTTTTGTGCATGCGCAGGTGGTGCAGGAGAAGATGTACTCTTTGATGAAGGTGCATACTCCTGGCCAGGTATACTCGCAGCATACTAGTTCCAAGGTCTGATTCTGTCCGAAATGTCCAGAGAGGGGGTGATCATGTTTGTACTGGAGGACACGAGGACCAAGGTCATTGGAGTTGGAGACATAGATGTGATTGTCCAGACAGAGGAAACTGTCGGAGTCGACTGACCAATGTGAGTCTGAGGGTTCAGAGGCGGACAGATGGATGGAGGCCAAAGGATCAGAGGGGATGGTGGAGAGGATATTGGTGTGGAGTTGCTCAACATTGAAGAGGGTGCTAGCCCGGAGGACCAGAGCTGCAAGGTAGGTAGCTGTTCCTGAGTAAAGACAGGGCAGAAGCTGTGGGAGTTGGCTAGAGCGTAGTCCTTATCCCCCTCTTTAGGGTAGACGTCCCAGCATTGAGTGAGGGAATCGGGCTTAACTCTGAGGTGCCCAGGGCGGAAACAAACGATCATGTTGAACTGTGAGAGAAACTCTGACCAGTGGGCCTGCCGCCGAGTCAAGAGTTTGGTAGTTGCGAAGTACTCCAGGTTCTTGTGGTCGGTGACAATGTCAACTGGAGTTGCAGAGCCTTCAAGGTAGTGACGCCAGGTCCGGAAAGCCTCCTGAATGGTGAGGAGTTCCTTGTCGTGGGTGTTGTAGTTGAGCTCCGGAGCGGACAAAGTCCAAGAGTAATAAGCAATAGGCTGAATCTCCTTGTCAGGACAACAAATAGAGAGAATGTCAGCGATGGCATAGTCGGAGGTGTCTGTTTCTAAGATAATCAGAGCGTCCGGAACCCAATGGGTAAGGATTGGAGTGAAGGTGAAGGCATTTTTGAGGGTCTGGAAGGCGGAGCGACAGGAGTCACTGAAGTTCCACAGAATACCTTTGCAAGTGAGACAGGTTAAAGGTGTGACTATACCGGAGTAGTTGTTGATAAAACACCAGTAGAAGTTTGTGAAGCTGGGACAGGACTGGATGTCCTAAATCTTCCAGGGCTTGGGCCAGTCTTGTATGGACTTTACTTTCTCCGGAGACATTGTGGAGTATCTGGAGGACTTCCCGGACATGCTTCTTGTGAGAAGCCATATCTGCGGAGTAAATGAAGATGTCATCCAGGGATACTTAGTGATTAAAAGTCCAGTCCAGTCCGGTTTTTGACCTTCCAAATGAGGCAACCGGACCAAAACCAGTCCTGGGAAAGTCCCCAGCACTTCAGACCACAACTGGACCGCAAAAAACCGGTCCTAAACAGTCTTTCAACCAGTTGCAACCAGTCTTTTGTGAGACTGGTTTTGTAACCCCTTTCCCATGGGAATCATACATTGCCATATACAAATCAAATATTCTACACCTTATTAGCTTTCTAATGACCCCTTAGTAAAGTAATTAGGACCACAAGAGCATGAGATATGAATGTTACAAAGCAACATGTCATGTCTATACCATAAAACATGCATCAAAGTGAAATATGGTTCACTAAATTCAAGTAAAATAGCAGAGAATACAGGAAACTTAGGGGAAGTAGGTAATGTGGCTGTACACCGGTTGCAACCAGTTGCAACCAGTCCTAATCAGTCTTTCACTTCAGGTCAAATGGAGGCAACTGCAACTGTAGTCCAGTTGCTATACCAGTACAGTCCAGTCCAGTCCAGTTGCCAGTCTTTTCACCAGTTACGGACTGGACTTTTAAACACTAGGTATACTACCACACAAACATCTAGAAGGTCTGCGAAGACTGTGTTCACGAGATGCTGAAATGCTGCCGGAGCATTTGAGAGTCTAAAGGGCATTACCAGCCACTTGTAGAAGCTGTAGCACGTCCAGAAGGATGTCTTCCATTCATCTCCATCAGCAATGCAAACCAGGTGGTAAGTGTGCCGGAGATTGATCTTGGTGTGGACCTTGGCACAGCTCAGAGTGTCTAGGAGGTCGGAGATGCGAGGGAGCAGATATCTATTCTTTTTAGTGATTTTATTTAGTCCTTGGAAGTCAACACAGAGGCAGAGTGAACTGTCCTTCTTGTGGACAAAGAGGACCGGAGCAGCATGAGCAGAGGAGGAAGGGCAGATGAACCCCATAGCGAGGTGCTCATCCAGGAACTCACGAAGAGATCTGAGCTCGGAGGAGGAAAAGGAGTAAATAATACCCAAAGGAGGAGAAGCACCGTCTTCCAGATCAATCTTTAGATTGTGTTCACAATGCAGAGCTAGCGTGTCTGCTTGGCTCTTGCTGAAACCATCAGCATACTTGTGATAGTCCGGAGGAACTCCAGAGAGATTAATCTGTTCAGGAGGGGAAGCGGCAGCGGAAGCGGATCAGAGGGCAGAGTTGCAGGCTGAACTGCACAGAGCCTTCTAAGCGGCAAGCCAGTGCGAAAGCTGGTGTGCTGATCAAGGCAATGGGCGGAGCCTGACAGTCAGAGAAACATGGTAAATCAGATGGGGAGTCAGCAGATGACAGAGGAGCCGAAGGCTGCGGAGGGGTGTGCGAAGTTGCTGGCACGGGCTGTTCTGGTGAGTGGAACGAGATACTGCTTGTAACCCAATCAATCAACGGATTGTTGTGGGTAAGCCAGTTGTGTCCAAGGACAAGGGAATAGGAGCCATCTAGCAGAGTGACATAAAAGGATGTTGGAGTGATGTTATCGGATTCGAAGCAGACATGGAGGGAGATTGTTCAGGTGATTGTACTGTTCATAGTTCTGTTGAAGAGATGGAGTTTGATCAGGGGTATGGGATAGGTCGAAAGCGAGTGTTTATTTATAAAGGAAGTGTCTATAAAACAATCAGAAGAGTGGAGTCTACTAACGCGGAGAAAGCAAGGATGGGGTATGATGCTAACATGATGGAGGGCATGAGGGACTTAGGGTCCAAAAGAGCAGACATGTTGAGACAGATCTCCTTGGGGGCACAGGTGGGTTCAACACAACCTCCTTGCTGTTACAAACACTCATGTTTGATCCATTGATCATATGTATCATATCATATGTTATCAGATAATCTTTCAAGTGTTTGACATGCTAAGCCATTGTTCTTTTGATTCCTTGATGACTCATTGCATATGAGTCATACCCAGTGATCACGAGTCACTCCGACTCATTTACATTCTCACCAGATCGCATCTGCCATATCGCTACCACAGCCTTCACTTTCATTTCACTTCAGTGCTGTGTTATCTATTATTGTTATCATGCCTCACCTCTTTAATGCCCGCTTGAGGCTGTTCTGCCACATCCTCACGCCATTCATTTCTGTCCTGTGCAAACCAGTGCACATAGCCTCAATGACTCCACTGTGACTCACCTTGACTCACTAGGGTCAAGGGCATTCCCTTACATAGATTATATTGGTAGATCCGGTACAAACAGATGTACATAGTTGAGTAGTATATAAAGGCCCAAGAGCTGATCAGAGAACTCCAGTCAAGTTCTCTTGGTATTCCTACTAAGAGCTACAAGACCCCTTTCCTTCGCTAGTGACTTAAGAGGACTTCTAATCAGGGTCTATCCTTTTGTTGCTATCTTTTGAGCACATTAGCTGACTCCTCACATGGGTCATCTCCTAGTGTTGCTTCAGCCTAAGGCTAAGGCAGTCACTTCTGCCCCCATTCTCGCACTGACAGGCAAGTGCCAGCTCAAACGCAAGGGAGCGTAAGTTTCTTTATTATCCTAGTTAAGAGTACTGATTAGTACTTGTTTATCTTTTAGAACCTTCTTTGGCCCTAGTGTGCAGAAGAAGATGAAATGTGACCACCCATTTGGCCTCACCAATACCTACCAGTGCACTCACAAGGAAGGCAAGCCAGTGGATAATCAGTATGAACTTCAACTTGAGGTTTAGACCAGTGAGCACGCTGTGCATAGAGGCGATCAAGTCAACCCCAGGGTGGCACATAGGTTTGGCGGTCTCTCTAATGAGCAAGAGAAGAAATGGCAACCTGCTAGGGCATGAAGTACTGTAGTAGTCATAGCGTCCCTGATATCTAGACCAATGCTAATGCCATGTTTCCAAAGGGTCCTGTTGCTACTACCAAGATTGTTGCAAATGCTCCTCAGGAGCACTTATAACACAGCACACCTATCACAAATGCAACAACTACAAAGCATCGACCTAGCCATCAAAACTTGCCAAAGAGATCAGTCATCCAATTCACGAAGTTTCTCATCCCTTTGCTCCATCTGTACTGTGGCACACTGGAGAATCCTTAGATGGTACCTGATTGCTTCTTGGACAAATTGCAGGAGCTGTGGGATGCAGTCATGTTAGATTGGCCACATTGGTTTGACAAGGATGATAATGTCTATTGTTTGGTAAGGACTTGTGTCCAACATTGATTGCATTGCTAATGGCCTTGGCGGTCAATTGTTTTCCCTGGTGTAGTGCATGCAAAAGACTTACAAGTGGCATGCACACATTGGCAGAGCAGGCATTGAAGCTGTCGAGGTGCTATGGGCTTCAGATCCAAAATATGAAAATCCTGGGGAGCGGAAGGCATATGTTGATTTTGCTCTCGGTCCAAGCCTTCCGTTCATGTATGACAGTGTGGAATATCTAGGAGCAAATCAGTACAGCATAAGTCCCATTCAAGTATCTGACTATCAACATGAGGTCACAGTAACAATCCTTTAGGTCTCTAAATCATTTCTGTCACAGCTTGTGCTGCAGACCTTTGTGTCCCACATCCAAGATATTTCAGGGGTCGACAATGATGATACTTATCACAAGCTAATAGACTATGCAATGCTGAGGGGTGCGCTGGTCTGGGCTGTCACATTAGTATGTAGCAGTATTCGAGCATGGGATTAGAACTTTTGAACTGCAGTCATTACAGGTTGAGTGGGCATTGACATTGTATTCCACTGGAGTCAAAGAGGTGCCCAGCAAGAGGTCCGAGGCAAGTTTCCCCAACATTGGATGGGGCATAAAGACTGCGTTATACATGTGATTGATCATGAAAGTTGGAGACAGCAAATTTAACCAAATTCTCAGCAGGGCTCAGAAATACTGCAGAGCTGCTGTCTGTTCTAGGCAAGCGCAAGTTTCTTGTGATGTATCAGCAGCAGGCAAGGTCAATGTGGACGACGATTGGGCACCAATTGTAGTTTCCTCAAATATTGAGGCTGAGTCAGATGCTGAAGGCGAGCCATTTCTTGCTTGGATGTACTAATTTCAGACCGCTCATTGTTTAACAGTGCCAGAAGGTGAAATGTCATAATTTATTGTGGGTGGTGAGAGAATTAGAAAGTGCTTGATTAGATAGTTAGATGCCCAGCCCTGCTATATCCTATTTCTTACTGTTGCATCTGAATTCACTGGTTTCCGTTCTTATTGTGTGCTACTGCACGTGAACTGTTTGGGCTATGTACGGACTGTGTACAGGTGATGCGGCCTGTACACATAAATGACATGTCTTTTCACAGTCACTCTACTGTGATGACTGTTGGACTGTTGGGTCTGTCAACATTCCATGCAGACATCACAGTTGGGGTGACATATTGCTGATGAGCTTGTACAGTCATTACCAGCCATTTGAGCTAGGCAAATTTTGACACACTATAAAAAGATTTCTGGATTAAATTTCTTAGATTGAAACACACCATAACTATTGTACTCATAACCTAACTAGACTAACAGTTATAACAGCCAGAAACTCTCATGCCTGGATTGTTGCAAGAAATTGCCCTTTAAGCATGGGAGGGATCTGGTTGGAATATGGAACCGCCTTTTTGGACATGGAAATAATTGAACAACTGCTACACAGCATCTGATGCATGCCACCCCCATGTTTCAACCCACAAGCGAGTATGTTTGCTTCACCCACCAGCTCCTTACCTCCCTTTTACCATGTCAAAATGATGATGCACACGCTGAGCGCAAGGGGGAGTTGCGAGTCTCGAAACCACATGCTCCAGCGATGAAGTGGTAGTGGATGGTGTTGATGGACTCCAAACACGCCCACACAACCTGTTAAACACATTGAAACATGTGATCAAACAGCCACAATGATAGGTCAAGTCATACACACCAAATAAACCCCAAGTCAAGTGTACCATGCCAAATGGTGAAGCGGATGTGCCGGGAGCATCAGGGAGCAACGAGGATGGTTGTAGAGTGTCAAGGATGGTTGTGGAGTGTCGATGAAGCTGCAGAACACAGCAGGGCAAGTCAGCGAACGCGGACAATGAACAGGCAAAGAAGACATACTATGAACTGCTCTAGACAAGTGTACTGCACCAGATGGTGAAGCAGACACATCGGGAATGTCGTGGAGGATTGAGGATGCATGGGACACATCGAAGAAGCTGCGCACAACCTCAGAATGCCCCAAGGATCAGACAGAACAAATGGTCGACAAAGATTTACCAGAGAAGGCTCAAGGTGAGCTACTGGCGCCGGATGGCAATGTGCATGCATTGTGAGCATCGAGACGCATTGAGGACACCAGGGATGTATCGAACAACCTGCAGAACATGCCAGAACACATCAACAACCGACCACAATAGCAGGATGAAGGGAATGCACCATGTAAAGCTCAAAGCGAGTGAACCGCAACGGATGTCGAAGCGGACGCGTCACCAATGTCATGGAGCGACGAGGACCATAGAAATAGGCTGAAGAAGCTGTACAAAGCATCAGAACACATCAGGAAATGGGTAGGATGAATAGAGAAGGTAGACTCACCACTAGCAACTCTCAATGCCCAAGGCAATCCAAGTGGTAAAACGGCCGCACCACACTTCACCCACAATGTCCAGGGACACCCTAGAGATGGTAGGGACAAGTGCGTCGATAAAACTAACGTGCTATGTCAACCCAAACTGCCAGGAGGTGCAGAGGGTGAGCTGGAGGTGATGGGCAACAGTGAGCACAATTCAAAGCGCGAGATCAATGGAGACGGCTTTGGATACACTGGGGAACACCCCAGGACCAAACAGAATGAGCATGTCATCGAAAGAACACATCTCGTTGAAATCTGGGTCAAGAGAGTGAAAATGTGACCAAATTGAATCAGATGACATTGGATGTGATTGGGAGCACAATAGCGAAGGCAAAGGAGATGAAGACAATGGGGAAGAGTGCTGAATGGATGGCGCAGTGAGCAGCACACACTACAGCTCGAAACAAGTTGAAATATGACCACTAGCTGACGAAAATGCAAAGCAGCATGAACACCACAAGCAAATGAATGGCAATGTACTTGGACCATCCAGCACACCCCACGTGCATCCCAACTCACCTGCCTAATATTTCGGCCTACTGCAACAACAACGAACACCCAAATCATGACTTACAAAAGTTAGTCACGCACGAACGCACAGATGGACTTACCATCACAATCGGCCACATCACAACCAAATTTGGTGAGTCATATGCATCAAATGCTCACCATGGAGGCTGGGCAACATCCCAGACCCACCATCTACACTGCACAATGGTGCACAGACCAAGGACAACAAGTGTGTGCACCCAGATGATAGCAAGCACATAGCTGAGCCGCGACTTACCATATCAGGCAACTATGCCAGCACTGCATATCACGACTTTATGGACATCAATACAGACACAATTTTATTTGGAATACTTTGCTACAGGTATTCATTTCATGTATACACATTAGACTTACTCCTCTCTCTCCACAAGCCTTAACAGGCTCTGCTCCGACCCCACTCCGGTCAGGCTTGCACACGCCTGTGCCAAGCCCTACCCCCTATACACCTTCCTCCAAAATATGGGACCATGTGGTAGACAAGGGCACACCACATAAGGTGAAGCCAAGTCCCACCTGCACTCAACTCCGGACTCCCCCGGAGTTAAACCCAGAGTAAAACTGGTCGTAACAGTATTATCAAACTCATACTTGTTAACTGCATGCTCACGTCCATGGGTACCCATACCCACTCTCAGACCCACACACTAGGTGCACAACCCTCCCTACAATTCAACCCCCTCAGCCTGTTTGGAAGCAATTGGCACAACCCTGAGTCTGCTGATCAATTCCGCGGATTCTCCGTTCGTCGCAACCCGGGCGCCTCTGCCTCTACTTCCAGAGCACGCTCTGCACCTCTAACTCTGACTCCAGGAGCATGCATTGAGGTCCTTCCTGACAACGCCTCCTCTGCTGCAAGCTTCCATTTCCCACCCCGTTCAATGCACTCCCCGCATTCCGAACATACCCCTGTCCCAGATTCACCAGCAGCTCTGGGTGCCCCCAGAGGTGGCCCACCCAATGGCCCCCCTGGCGGAGACCCCAACAGCAACTTCAACCTCTTCGGTCCCGACCCCCCTGACTCCTCCGACACCTCCAGAGATGAAGGCAACCCAATGGTTGTCTTCGCTAACCTGGCCAAGGCTATCAAAAGCCTAGCCAAGTCCTTGCATCACCCCTCTGAGACCACACAGCGCACCAAGGTCCAAGAACCAGATCAGTTTAACAGGACTGACCCCCGCAAACTCTGGGTCTTCCTAGTGCAATGCGAGTAGAACTTCCAAGATCGCCCTTGACAACCCCATCCTCCGTCCATATTGAATAGAAAACTACAAGGAGTTCGTTCTGGAACTCCAGACGAACTTTGGTCCACATGACCCCGTTGGAGATGCAGAGCACCAGCTCGACCACCTTACCATGACAGAAGGTCAGCGTATCAACAAGTATGTTGTCAAGTTCAACCGGATTGCAATGCAAGTCTGGGGCTAGGGAGAAGGTGCCCTTAGGCACCACTTTTACAACAGTCTGCCTAATTGTATCAAGGACGAGGTCTCCCATGTTGGGAAGCCTCCCACTCTCTCCGAGCTCCATATACTGGCACAATCGATCAACGCATGCTATTGGGAGCGCAAGTCCGAGGTCGGTCGCCAGGTGAAGCCTTCTGCCACTCCCTCCGCCTCCAAGTCCACCAAAACCTCCATCTCCTCCTCCTTGAACTCTGGTGGTTCCAAGGCCTCTTCTGACGTCAAGGGAAAGGCCTCCACCTCCACCTCCACCACTCCCAAGCCTGACCTCATGTTGAAGCTAGGCAGTGATGGTAAGCTCACCTCCAATGAGCGCCAGCACCACTTCAACAACAAGCTCTGCATGTTCTGCAGAGCTGGGGGTCACATGGCGAAGGATTGTCTGAAGTCCACCTCACAGGCTTCCGAGGGTCGCACAGCGACCACATCTCTGGAAACCAAACTGGAGGATTCCCTCTCAGAGTCAAAAAAATAGGTAGCAACCTTTGTGACTCCGCACAGCAAGGTTGTGTTGAACCCACCTGTGCCCCCAAGGAGATCCGTCTCAACATGTCCGCTCTTTTGAACCCTAAGTCCCTCATGCCCTCCATCACGTTAGCATCATACCCCATTCCTGCTTTTCCCGCATTAGTAGACTCCGGCTCCTCCAATTGTTTTATAGACACTTTATTTGTGAATAAACACTCGCTTTCCACCTACCACGTACCTCTGATCAAACTCTGCCTTTTGATGGCACTACGAACAGTATGATCACCTGAGCAATCTTCCTCCATGTCTGCTTTGAATCCGGTAACATCACTCTGACATCTTTTTATGTCACTCCACTAGACAGCTCCTGTTCCCTTGTTCTTGGACACAACTGGCTTACCCACAATAATCTATTGATTGATTGGGTTACAAGCAGTATCTTGTTCCGCTCACCAGAACAGCCCATGCTAACAACTCCGTGCGCCCCTCCGCAGCCTTCGGCTTCTCTGCCATCCACTGAACCCCCATCTAATTTACTGCATTTCTCCAACCGTCAGGCTCCGCCCATTGCCTTGATCAGTGCACCAGCTTTCGCGCTGGCTTGCTGCTTAGAAGGCTCTGTGCAATTTAGCCTGCAACTCCGCCCTCAGGAGAGTACCCTCTGATCTGCTTCCACTGCCGCTTCCCCTCCCAAACAGATTAATCTCTCCAGAGTTCCTCCAGACTATCACGATTACACTGACATCTTCAGCAAGAGCCAAGCAGACACACTAGCTCCGCATCGTGAACACGATCTGAAGATTGATCTGAAAGACGGCGCTTCACCTCCTCTGGGCACCACCTACTCCCTTTCCTCCTCTGAGCTCGGATCTCTTTGTGAGTTCCTGGATAAGCACCTCACTATGGGGTTCATCTGCCCTTCCTCCTTTGCTCATGCTGCTCCGGTTCTCTTTGTCCGCAAGAAGGACGGTTCACTCTGCCTCTGTGTTGACTTCCAAGGACTCAATAAAATCACCAAAAAGGATAGATATCCACTCCCTCACATCTCCAACCTCCTAGACGCTCCAAGCCACGCCAAGGTCTACACCAAGATCGATCTCCGGCATGCTTACCACCTGGTTCGCATCACCAATGGAGACAAATGGAAGATGTCCTTCTGGACGCGCTATGGCTCCTACGAGTGGCTAGTAATGCCC
>JBBPOH010000276.1:0-16042 GCA_038091335.1 Phylloporus arenicola | reverse complement strand
CTCGTTGACAAGGACAGGTGCACATGTTAGATATATGTTATTCGTTTGTAGAATTTGATCGAGGAACGTCGGTATCCAGAAATCCTAATATTTATCTTATGCCAGACGTTGGAGGCCTCGAAAATCTTTACTGATCCAATCTAGATGATATCCAAGTACGCATACCAAGCAGTCGAACATACATTCGTAGACAGCGTTAATTCCAATGTTTGACAACGACCCCATTGATGACTTCTTCCTGTACACCTGTCCCTGTTTCAGGTCACTCTGGCCACTCCTTCCTTTCCTCCACTGTTCCATCGTGACACTATCTTAGGGATTGATCCCAACCCTTTGCAGCAAGGGACTTGCCCGTGGCAGGGTATCAACTTTATATAATACGCCCAGCCGGTCCGGCGCACTACGCGGTGGACGGTCCCACTCCCGTGATAAAGTCCAGCGCATCGCCTGCGTTCACTACCTGCACAGCGTGAAAAGGAAGACTGTGATGTACACCAATGCGTTCTCAGTGTGTTTGACCCATCGCCATTGACCATCCTTGGACAGGATCTGAGGGCAGCCACAGGTTGGCAGGACCAATGACAAACGTCCTGACAACTAATCGTGGGAAATCCGTGTTTCGCCGTCTCTCCAGCAGTGAGCGGGCTCGTCTTTGTTCGGATACTAACCATGACCTATTGTACTGTAGCCCTTCCTTTTGATGAGACCATCAAGGTGATCCGAACCATTCTTGAGGAGCAGAAGCTCCCCAGTCCGCTTCTCGGGATCATCTGTGGATCCGGTCTCAGCACCATCGCCGACAAGCTTTCTAATACAGTGCGGATACCCTATTCGCGACTTCCAGGCTTCGGACAGAGCACAGGTATGTTCTATCTCACTCAAAGGGCCAGAAGCTAACCCTCGTCAAAGTTGCTGGACAACAGAGTGCCCTGGCCTTTGGTCTGATGGGTGAGAACAAGTACCCAGTCGTCGTCATGCTCGGACGTGTAAGTCCTTGTACTAGTTCAAGTATCACCTGGTTAATGCGGAAAAGTTTCACCCATACGAAGGCCATAAACCACCTGTGGTAACCTATGGCATTCGAACCATGAAGCGATTGGGGGTGAAACACGTCATCAGTGAGTCGGTGTCCACAATTCCCAGGACTGACGCTCAGCCCACAATCAGTTACCAATGCGGCCGGCTCCCTCGTCCCAGACATAGCCGTTGGAACCAGTACGCATGCATATCTGAGCTGCTAAACATCCACTGACTTCCAGTCGAGTTGTCGTGATCCAGGATCACCTTGCGCTGCCGAACCTCACCGGAATGAACCCGACCTTTGGACCACTCATCTGCCCAGAATACCCTCGCTTCTACCCCCTTGGGGATGCATATTCGGTGAGGTTACGAAAGCTCGCATTTCTCGCTGCGCACAAACTTGCCTTCCATCGCGACGCGTTGGCGGAAGGGACGTACGCATGGGTGTCTGGTCCGGCGTATGAGACTCCGGCAGAAGGACGGTTCTTGCGGAACGCTGGTGCACATGTCGTTGGGATGAGTACGATCCCGGAAGTCGTAGCTGCACGCGAGGAAGGACTTGAGATCATGGTGCTTAGTCTTGTGACGAACATCGTCGTGATACCGAACAAGCATCGCAGCATCCGTGACGAGGTCGAGGCTGAGGTGAGTGAGACCCCATTGCATTTGGTGTCGCTGCCAACACTACATCAGCTTGCTGGCCTACCGTTGCCTTTGGCCCCAGTCGAGGTTGCATCTCACGAAGAAGTGCTCGCGGCGAGCAAGGGAAAGACAGAGGTGATGCGCAATCTGGTTGCAAAGATTGTCGAGCTCGTGCAAGAACAGCCTACTACACTATCGAACTGATTATGATTGTACCGTACATATGGCTATGTTATTCAAGTCATCGTCGTCCCACGCTCGTCACTTTTCTTGATTTCCCCAGCCCGGCGCTACACTGCCGCCGTGCGTGGTCAACTACTACAAAAACCGGGCGGGACTGTCTGAAACGTTTAGTTGGCTGTTATACCCTCTCTTTCATCGTCTGCGAGGGCCACCACGATGATACAACCTCGGACAGTCCTTTCAGCGAGACGCTCTTTGCTGGCATGCGCAAGACCACTCTCACGAGGCTTTGCGACGTCGACGACATTGCGTGAGTATCATATCTCTGGTGCAGAAGTTCTGCTTGCCTGCCATGTGGCTGGCATATAACCGGCCATATATCGGCCACTACAAGCTGACACCCATGTCCGCAGAAACTGCGCACAAGATTGCGGTTTCACAACCCGTCGTGGAACTCGATGGCGACGAAATGACTAGGATTATATGGAAGAAGATAAGGGAGGAGGTCCGTTCTTCTTCCACACCTTCCATGATCATTGGTTCATTCATGCCCTGCAGCTCATCCTTCCCTATCTCCAATTGGATATAAAGTACTTTGACCTTGGATTAGAGCACCGTAACGAGGTAGGTGTCTGTGGTCTGGGACGTTTCAGAGGTTGAACACAAGGTAGACGGATGATACCGTGACAATCGAGGCTGCAAAGGCCATACAACAATACAAGGTCGGGATCAAATGTGCGACCATCACCCCCGACGAAGCACGTGTCGAGGAATTCAAACTCAAGGAAATGTGGAAGAGTCCAAACGGCACGGTCAGTTTCTTCCTCCACCTCAACGCCGACGATGCTGAGAATGGTCCTCTAGATCCGTAATATCCTCGGTGGCACAGTTTTTCGCGAGCCCATCATCCTGAAGCGAATTCCCAAGCCCATTCCAGGCTGGGTCAACCCCATCATCATTGGTCGCCACGCTTTTGGTGATCAGGTTCGGCTATGTTCCTGATGCGTGCGGTTTCCCGTACTGATGCTTCGTAGTATCGTTCAACCGACCTGCTCGTTCCTGGCGCTGGGAAGCTGCAGCTCGTTTACAGCCCAGCTGACGGCAGTTCACCGACCACGCTCGATGTGTACGATTTCAAGGGCAAGGGTGTTGCTATGAGCATGTACAACACCGATGAGGTACGACGCTCTGAACGGTTTGGCGGTCTGGTTGTTCATTTCGGCCGTCCTCTAGTCAATCACGGGATTCGCACACTCCTCGTTCAAGATGGCCTTGTCAAAGAAGATGCCTCTTGTGCGTCATTTTTCATCTCCGTAACATGCGTTGGGTACGAGGTCTCTTGCACAGTTCATGTCCACGAAGAACACCATCTTGAAGCGGTATGATGGTCGGTTCAAGGACATCTTCCAAGAAATTTATGATGCCGAATACAAGGCCGAATTTGAGAAGCTGGGCATCTATTATGAGCACCGTCTCATTGACGACATGGTTGCGCAGGCCATCAAATCGGCCGGAGGATTTGTGTGGGCGTGTAAGAATTACGACGGAGATGTCCAATCCGACATCCTCGCACAAGGGTTTGGCTCGCTGGGAATGATGACGAGTGAGCTCATCACGCCAGACGGCCAGATCGTTGAGAGCGAGGCTGCACACGGCACCGTCACGCGGCACTACCGCGAATGGCAAAAAGGCAAGGAGACGTCGACGAACCCCGTCGCTTCGATTTTTGCGTGGACGCGTGGGCTGCTTCATCGTGCCAAGCTTGACGGCAACGAGCCACTCAAGCATTTCTGCACGTCCCTCGAGGCAGCGTGTGTTGAGGTCATTGATGTTGATGGTATTATGACCAAGGACCTCGCGCTGGCTATTCATGGCAAGGCTATGAAGAGAGAACACTGGGTGGTCACAGACAAGTACATGGATGCCGTCAATGTGAGTGGTTGAATAAGATGGTCGCTTGATGCTGATGCGCCCATCATATGATGCAGGCTAAACTACAGGCAAAGTTGGGTGCGGCTGCCAAGTTGTGAACTGGTTCGTACTGCGGATCGGGTATATAGTTGTGGGTACACAAGGCGGGATCTAGGTGTACTATTTGAGGTGTATTGTGTTGTTGTCATCTGCCATGAACAAACTCAGGAAACCTCGACCGAGCGAATCACCAGGCAGTGCCATGTCGCGTACGATGCAGTTGGCGGTCAGTGGGGTCAAAGTGTCAGCCACCACTGCTCAACGCGACGACCGTGTACAAAGGAGGGCCGAGCAGTACTGGGCTACGCGTGCGCTGGTGGCAGAAACGATGCTTTCAGCGCGTGATCGACACCAGGCGGACCTCGCAGCGATGCGACGAATGGAAGGAGAGAAGCGCGAGGCAAGTCACATGGATCGAATGATCCAGCGCACGGCTCATCGCTACCAAAGGCAGAGATTCGCGCCATATTGGACGCCAACGATCAGAAGCAGAAGATAATAGTGAGCCATTCTGATGACACTTGGCTCTCGTGCTGAGGTCGTAGTTGCTGTGCCTCGCCGTCCTTTTGGGGTTCATTGCCTGGCTGGTGATGATGGTCACAGACCCAAAGGGCAGGTCGTCTCACTTCACGATACCGATTCTCTCACCGTTCGCCTCCGTGGTACGTATGCGGCTTGTCGTCTGTTCCGGTGTTGATCTCCACGCAGGTCGAACACGAGACGGGGGTGTTTGGTACCAAGGCTGTCGTAGTGTCCGTAGTGGTTGTTGGGATTGCAATGTACGCCGCGGTGAAACACCGGCTTTCTCGGTGGTAGTTAGTGACTCGAACCGGTTCAGTTCCAACTGGTCGTGGTGGGAACTACGCCCAGTCTGTTCTCGCGTCTTCTTCCACAACTCGTCGACGACACTCGCTTCCGACGGCAGCGACACCGTTCGCATCCCCGACGCCGTCTTCCACAATGTCGTATCCCCATTCCACCTCCCCGTCCGTCGAACACGCAGATCCTTTTGGTCCCTCGGCTGGCATGCCCCGCAGATATATCTACAACGACAATGACTCTGACAACGCCGAACCGTACGGTCGCAGGGACACTTTTACCTCGGACAGCAGCAACAATGGCCTGAACGACCCAGACAGATACTATGATAACAATGGCACATATGACCCCTACGGTGCGCATGCACACTGCTAGCTCGCTGTTCGTTACTCACATGGCGTTACAGCACAACAAGACACTGACTCGGACGTTGACCTCTATGGGCGTGGATATGCGCCATCCGCGGAGTCGCTGGGTCAATCTCGTATGGGACCATCCGAATCGAGTGCCACTGCTTTTGTTGACTACATCCCGCCGTCTGGTGTGAGGGACCAGTACTCTGCTTGGACTCCCGAACGCCAGATACCGCTGTCCAAGGAAGAAATCGAGGACATCTTCCTCGACCTTGCTCAAAAGTTTGGCTTCCAACGGGACTCGATGCGTAACATGGTCTGTTCTCCCGTCTCTTGTTTTTATTTTATTTTCTAATCCTTCCCTTACTAGTTTGATTTTCTGATGCAGCTCCTCGACAGTCGCGCGTCGAGAATGTCACCCAATCAGGCGTTGCTGACTCTCCATGCCGACTACATCGGCGGCGAACATGCAAATTACCGCAAATGGTATTTCGCCGCTCAACTCGACCTCGATGATGCCGTGGGCCATGTTCAAAACCCCGGCCTACAGCGTATCAGATCGACAACCCGCAGAAAACTACGCAACCTCAATGAAAAGTCCATCCAGACTGCCATGGACCGCTGGCGACAGGCAATGAACAACATGAGTCAATACGACCGTCTCCGTCAAATCGCTCTTTATCTCCTCCTCTGGGGCGAAGCGGCTCAGGTCCGATTCGTACCAGAGTGTCTCTGCTTCATTTTCAAGTGTGCCGACGACTACTACCGCTCACCCGAGTGTCAGAGTCGCGTCGATCCCGTACCCGAGGGGCTCTACCTTCGTTCAGTCATAAAACCTCTCTATCGTTTCATCCGTGAGCAGGGCTACGAAGTCGTCGATGGCAGATTCGTACGCAAAGAAAAGGATCATACGGACATCATTGGCTATGACGACGTCAATCAGCTCTTTTGGTACCCAGAAGGTATCGCCCGCATCACGCTCTCAGACAAGGTATGCCTCTTCTCCAAACGCATTTCTGTGCTCAATCTGAGACATCTCCAGACGAGGCTGATCGATCTGCCACCATCGCATCGGTATATGAAATTTGACCGTATCGAGTGGAATAGAGCGTTCTTCAAGACCTATTATGAAAAGCGCTCCTTTGGTCATCTCCTTGTCAACTTCAACCGTATCTGGGTCATCCACATCTCTCTATACTGGTTTTACACCGCGTACAACTCTCCCAGGGTCTACCAGATCACTAAAGCAGACAACACCGTCGTCAACTCCCCGGCTTTAGCGTGGTCTGTAACTGCCCTGGGTGGTGCTGTAGCCACCCTCATCATGATTGCTGCAACTCTCGCTGAATTCTCGTATATCCCCACTACCTGGAATAATACCTCGCATCTTTCCCGTCGACTGTTATTCTTGATCATCACTCTGGCATTGACTGCTGGACCGACAGTCTACATTGCCATAGTAGAGTTTAGCACTGGTGGCAATTCCGGGTCACTTGCTCTCATTCTTGGTATCGTACAATTCTTCATCTCTGTCGTCGTGACGCTCTTGTTTGCCACTATGCCATCCGGGCGGATGTTTGGCGATAGAGTGGCGGGAAAATCAAGAAAGTATCTCGCCAGCCAGACCTTTACTGCATCATACCCCGCTCTACCTTCACAGGCAAGAGTCGCCTCGGTCGCGCTGTGGGCGCTCATCTTCGGTTGCAAGGCCGCGGAATCATACTTTTTCCTCACCCTTTCGTTCCGCGACCCCATTGGCGTGATGGTGAACATGAAGATCCAGGGCTGCAACGACAAGTTCTTTGGCCCCTACCTGTGCACAAACCAAGCGGCGTTCACGTTGACTATCATGTATATCACGGATTTGGTGCTCTTCTTCTTGGATACTTTCCTCTGGTACATCATCTGGAACACCGTCTTCAGTATCACGCGTTCGTTCATGATTGGTCTTTCAATTTGGACTCCATGGAAGGATATCTATACCCGGTTACCCAAGCGGATATACGCTAAATTGCTCGCTACACGGGAGATGGAGTTAAAGTACAAGCCAAAGGTAAGGGTCGTCTATCTCCAGCCTTGGCCTTTGTTCACCCTAGACAGGTGCTCGTCTCGCAAATATGGAACGCCATCATCATCTCCATGTATCGAGAACATTTGCTGTCCATCGAACACGTGCAAAAGTTGTTGTACCATCAGGTCGACACGGGTCAAGACGGGAAACGCAGTTTACGGGCGCCGCCATTTTTCATTTCTCAGAGCGACAAAGGGTTCAAGGGGGAATTCTTCCCAATGGGCAGCGAAGCCGAGCGTCGGATATCTTTCTTTGCTCGGTCTTTGACTATCGATCTTCCTGAACCTTTACCGGTCAATGCTATGCCCACGTTCACGGTCCTTACGCCTCACTACAACGAGAAGGTATGTTGCGTGAGAAATGCCCATCCCTTCGTTAAATTGTCTTTTAGATTCTCCTGTCCCTCAGGGAGATCATCCGCGAGGAAGACCAGCATGCTCGTGTCACGCTTCTCGAGTACCTGAAACAACTCCATCCCGTCGAATGGGACAACTTTGTCAAGGACACCAAGATTCTCGCTGAGGAGTCAACGCTGTACAATAACACGGCCCCCTTTGGCGCAGACGAGAAAGGCCCGTCAAAGATGGATGATCTTCCCTTTTACTGCATTGGCTTCAAGAGCGCTGCTCCAGAGTTCACCCTGCGCACGCGAATCTGGGCATCATTGCGCGCGCAAACCCTATACCGCACAGTGTCCGGAATGATGAACTACGCCAAGGCCATCAAGCTTCTTTACCGCGTTGAGAATCCCGAGGTCGTCCAAATGTTTGGTGGAAATACTGACAAACTGGAACGCGAGCTGGAGCAAATGGCTCGACGCAAGTTCAAGTTTGTTGTCTCGATGCAGCGCTATTCCAAATTCAACAAGGAGGAACACGAGAATGCCGAATTCCTTTTGCGCGCGTACCCTGATCTTCAGATTGCTTACCTGGACGAGGAACCACCGCGGAAGGAGGGAGGCGATCCTCGTCTCTTTTCTGCACTCATCGATGGACATTCCGACTTTATTCCCGAGACTGGACGTCGTCGGCCCAAGTTCCGCATCGAATTGCCTGGCAATCCCATTCTTGGCGATGGCAAGTCGGACAACCAGAATCACGCCATCATCTTTTACCGTGGCGAGTATCTTCAGTTGATCGACGCCAACCAAGACAACTATCTCGAGGAATGTCTCAAGATTCGTAACATCCTTGGCGAGTTTGACGAGTACTCGGTGTCGACTCAGAGCCCGTATGCTCAATATGGCCACAAGGAATTCAAGAAGCCTCCGGTCGCTATTGTTGGTGCTCGCGAGTACATTTTCTCGGAGAACATTGGTATTCTTGGAGACATCGCGGCTGGCAAGGAACAGACGTTTGGAACCCTCTCTGCACGTTCGTGGGCCTGGATCGGTGGGAAACTTCACTATGGCCACCCCGATTTCCTGAATGGACTTTACATGAACACTCGTGGTGGTGTTTCCAAGGCTCAGAAGGGACTGCATCTGAATGAGGATATCTTTGCTGGAATGAACGCTGTGGGACGTGGCGGTTGCATCAAGCATACCGAATACTACCAGTGTGGAAAGGGTCGTGATCTCGGCTTTGGCACTATCTTGAATTTCCAGACAAAGATCGGGACGGGAATGGGGGAGCAAATGCTCAGTCGCGAGTACTATTACTTGGGTACTCAACTCCCTGTCGATCGGTTCTTGACTTTCTACTATGGCCACCCCGGTTTCCACATCAACAACATGCTCATCATTCTTGCTGTCCAGTCCTTCATCGTCACAAGTAAGTTTTGTTGACCCCGTTGATGTGTGCACTAATGGCGTCACTAGTGGTGTTCTTGGGCACACTCAATTCTTCGGTCACGATCTGCCAGTACACATCGGCGGGAACCGCCGTCCCGGGTTGCTATAATCTCACCCCCGTCTTCGAATGGATTCAACGCTGTATCATTAGTATCTTCTTGGTATTCTTCATCGCATTTTTGCCACTCTTCATTCAAGGTATTTGTTCTCTAATTGATATGGCGAACGCCTTTCTCAAACCCGTTCCAGAGCTAGTCGAACGTGGGACTGAACGGGCGATCATTCGACTTGGGAAGCAGTTCATCTCTTTTTCACCGGTCTTTGAGGTCTTCTCAACGCAAATTTACACGCATTCCATCCTCAGCAACCTTACATTCGGTGGTGCTAGGTATATTGCTACTGGACGAGGCTTTGCTACGACCCGTCTATCCTTTAGCATCCTATTCTCTCGTTTCGCTGGCCCCAGCATATACTTTGGGATGAGAACATTGATCATGCTTCTCTACGTCACGATGGCATGGTGGACACCCTATCTCATCTATTTTTGGGTCTCTATTCTTGCGCTTTGCGTCGCACCTTTCATGTTCAATCCTCACCAGTTCGTGCTTTCTGACTTTATCATTGATTATCGGTATGTCCTTTTGTGTGTTTTGGTGATTGTTGCTCATTTTTTCCAGTGAATTCCTGCGTTGGATGTCTCGTGGAAACTCGCGCTCACACAACAACTCTTGGATCGGCTATTGTCGGCTATCTCGGACAATGATCACTGGCTTCAAGAAGAAGAGACTCGGTCTGCCATCTGAAAAGCTTTCGGGAGATGTCCCTCGTGCCAACTGGCGAGCTGTCCTTTTCTCCGAGGTCATTTTCCCGGTCGTAATGGCTGTTGTTTTCATCATCGCGTACATGTTCGTGAAGGCGTTTCCCGATGCCACCGGAAAGCTACCCCCGAGTCCCTTGATCCGTATCGCCGTGGTTTCCCTCGGTCCAATTATTTGGAATGCCGCGGTGCTCCTTTCGCTGTTCCTTATATCGTTGTTCCTCGGGCCCATGATGGATTCTACGTTCCCTAGATTCGGGTCGCTCATGGCTTCCATCGCGCACGCTCTTGGTGTTTTGGGCATGATTGGGTTCTTTGAATTCTTTGTTCGTCCCAAGACATTTTGGCGCGGTATCCAGGGACTAACCTTTTTCGTAGTGGTTCTTGGAAACGTGGAACGGGTCACATGCTGTTCTTGGAATCATTGCGGTCATCGCCATTCAGCGTGCTGTCCACAAAATTCTGATTGCCGTGTTCTTGTCTCGCGAGTTTAAACATGACGAAACCAACCGCGCATGGTGGACGGGTCGATGGTACGGCCGCGGCCTCGGCTCGCACGTCATGTCTCAACCTGCTCGTGAATTCATTGTGAAGATCATCGAATTATCCTTGTGGAGCTCTGACTTGTTGATTGGTCACTTCCTGCTCTTCATGTTGACTCCGCCGATGCTCGTACCATACATCGATCGTTTGCATGCAATGCTTCTGTGTAAGACCAATTCGCTATCTCGTATGATCACCACTGACCAGCACGTTAGTTTGGTTGCGCCCATCGAAACAGATTCGCGCCCCGTTGTACTCTCAAAAGCAGCGAAAGCAACGTCGCCGAATAGTGAGTGAGTTTGCGTTTGAGTGATTTATTGCTGACTGCGGTAGATTATCAAATACGGTCTCCTCTATGTGACCTCCATAGTCCTCTTCTCGGCCCTCATTGCACTCCGTAAGTTTCGGTTTCAGATGCTGCGACCTCATCTTACCCCTCTGCCCGTTCAGCCGCCGCATTCCGAGAAAAGATCAAAGTGAACTGCTCGCTGTGCCAGGATCTGTAGTTAGTCATCTCCCATCCATATCACTTGCATCCTATAGGCTATCCACGATTACTTGTACCTTCTCTTGCGATTACCTTTTCCGCTATCTCACTCGCTGGACACTTTCACCGCTAGCATCATTTGACCGCTCTGGTGGTTTAATAATGTATTACAGAGAGCTATGAACTCTATGAGCACCTCGATAGTACTAGACATTCTTTGGAATTCAATAGACTTGAATGAGGAGGCGTGGGACGGTTATCACTGCCATCGCGCCATATTCCGGGGAACTGGACCACTTGAAGCTTCATTGGAAAAGCAAATGGGTCATAAGAAGACGTCGGGTTTGGTATTGTAGATCACTGGTTTTTCTGCTCCTTCCACGCGCTGAGGCGAGGGAGAGAGGCGTCCCTGGCTCGGACCTGAATTCAATACCCGTCTCTATTTAGAAGATGCCCTGGTCGTCCACCGCACCATTCGTTCCACTCGCCCGATCGTCTCTCCTCCAAAACAGGTCGGATCTGCGCACTCCCATCTCCCAATCTCGCTCATGAATCCATATGTGATGGACTCACTCACGCCTCGTCGGACGAACAACTCCTTGATCGACCTCCCAATCCACTTCGACTCTGGTTCGTTCGCAGGCCAGACCATTCGCGCAGAATTAACCGAAATCCAAAAGGCCGACTTGGGTCGAAAGTAATGTCCTCTACCGCTATCATTCTCATCGTCACCAACTCCCTGGCTCTCTGCTGCGCACTAGGTATGCCAGGGTGGATCGCCGCCCGCTTGATCCACCACCTGTCGTATTACTCCGCTTATTTAGAGTATTCAATCACGGCTCAGAATCGCAGTTTGAAAGAGAAATCCAGGATTACTCGTGAGTTGACGCCCGTGTGCTTGACGAGACAAGGGGCGCTCACGCCCCGGAAGCGAGGTGAATACCCTCGGACTCTTGTGCAACGTCGATCTGTTCCCTGTGCCTAGCGCAGCGCACGACCCGTCCTCGACACCCGCCCGGGGGCAGCTCCCGCTCGAGCCGCTCGAAGCACGCGCGCCTCTCCACCACCACCCGGACCTGGCATCTATACAGCTCCCGCCCCTCACGCTCCCCCGCACCGTCTCGCCAACGACGCAGCCATCGCCTATTCCCAGTCAATGTGTGATCACGCACTTTTCGGGCCAGCCCGTCACAAACGACATGAACTGCACCACCGCGCTCTCCGGTGCCACGTTTATCCAGCTCGCCTGCATCGAATACTATGGTCGAAAAGTGCTCGTCTTTCCATTTGCAGTCAGTCGTGTCGGCCGTCGCTGCGCACGTCGGCTGACGATGACTTTTTCTAGGACCTGGCGGTCAAGATTGAGGGTCAGTTCTTTTTACGCTACCGCTGTTTTGACATATTCTCGCACACGTCGGGTCATGGTGATCTGCCCATTCAAGCCGAGTGTTTTGGTGGTGCGTTCAGGATATACTCGACCAAGGAGTTTCCTGGGTTGCAACCGTCGACGGAATTGACAAAGGTAACGTGCTCGGTCGATGAGGTGCATGCACGTGCTCATTTTGCCATTCAAAGCAACTTGCCAGATGGGGCGTACGACTGAACACGCGAGAAACGGAGCGTAAGCGGAAACGCAAAGACGACGACTGTTCGTCGAGTACTGTCAGACGGTCGACCATCGCTCGGGCAGACAAGGCGAGCGACAGCGAAGACAGTTGATTCCCTGCCCTCCTTGACGCAACCGCGTTGATCCTGCTTTTGAGGTTTGGTTTGCACTTGTTGGATACTCTCATTCGCATGTCTCACTCCCGGTTCGTTGTACGACTAGTTTTTGTGGATCGCATCACGCACACATGGTCATGCTTTCATTATCACGCGGCTTCATGCGAAAGCCTATTCTAATTTAGATCCTCATTGTCAGTGAATAAACCATTTCAGTCTCAACGAAGTGAACGATTGGACGACGTTGTTTTGGTAAGTATGTACAGGTGTTGGGTATTATGGATAACTAGTGCGCGAACTTGCGAGTCCATGATATGACGTGCTATGCAGGAAAACATCGGATATGCGCAGAATGATTAGATCGAGCTATAGCAAGATGGGCAAAAACAATTGGGAATCATATCCAGGTCAGGAACTGCTGCTGATTCGCTGATTCCGGTCTCCCAGCCATCTGGGATGAGACCGTTCCCAGTAAGTGCCCTGTAGATCAGACTCCTAGCAGTAGTCACAGAGGTGATGTTCCCCACAACCCCACCACCTGGGTTACCTCTGAGAATGGGCTGATCAGCAGCAGCAATGAGCTCAGGTGGGAAGTTTGAAAGAGGGTCCTCTCCAGATAGACTGTCCCTGGACTTGGCACAGTTATCCATCTTGAGTCTCTTGGATGGGGGTGACGTTTCCAAGAGGTCTTCAACAGTGCAGGTCCTGACAACATCTGGCCAGCTCTCCAGGAGTCTGTGACGTTGATTAGCCTCAGTATAGCCACCCTTGATCAAGCATGACTGATGGTAAAAGGTCCTGCAGCCAGGTCTGGGACAGAAGTGGAAGATTCTCACTTCCCCTGGGGTATATGGGATCCTGCAGATGTTGCAAGCAGTATGGGTCACCTTTGGCTACATACAAAGTCAGTATGGAGGATGAGCAGGGAAGGGAAACAAGAACTCGCAGAGACCCTTTTCCCATTATATGAGAACTCATATCTGAAGAACCATTCATCATCCTCAATAAAGGCCTGGAAGATGCTGGTCTCTTCAAATGATTTGACCTCTACATGATCTAGCGAACAGATGGGTTGCAAGATACCTGCATACACTAGATAGAACACACTTACCAACAACAGAATGGACGGAGATGATGTCGCAGTTATCAGACTTGAGCTTCTCAAACTTGCCACATACGGTAGGATCGCTTTGGCCTAGCTTGAACATTCGGAACAATGGAAAAAATAGATACTCACAAAGATTTGATGACCTCTGCCACCTCGTATGGTGACCAGAACCACTGAACCTTAACCCATACCTATCAAGATTCAGATATAAATAAGACGTACGGAAGAAGAAACACTCACATCACTAGCTCCATTTGCCCTAATCTCCTTTACTTCACCAATCCAGTGGGTATCCGGAGCATCCGAGTCGCCATCTTCTACCTCCTGGTATTGGATAAGGGCTCTGACAGAACGCATTCAATTGATTGAACCACATAAAGTAGGCCGTGCTTACATATCACCTATCCCGAAGGAGTGTTCTTCATGTTCTGCGTCTTCGACTGCAGAAGGTTAGGGTTCATTATGTCACGGGACGAAGCGGCTCACCTCTAAACGACTCATAGTCGTGAGTCAGCGCAGCGAATTCTTGTTGGCTGAGGCCATTAACGGATTGAGTCATGGATTTCTTGGGGGTTTTCTTCTTTAGCGTGAGGCGTGGCATGTTGAGAACGACACGGTCGCGTCAAGACGCGCTATTAATGAGCGCGTTTTTGCTCCCGCGGCGTAAGCATGCTGACTAACCCCTCGTGGTAAAGTTGCAGCAAGCCATCCAGCGACAGAACTCCTTCCAGACATCCTCCGACCAATGCTCTTCTACTTGACGTCGTTCATAATAAGGTATTGCCTCGCACCTTTTGTGGATGATACACCCATCGGTTTGCTAGCTCTGTTGTCGCGTTCCTTTACCCGGGCTATGCGTCGTACAAGACACTGTCACAACGACCTGCGTCTGAGGAGGACCTAGAACGATGGCTCATGTATTGGTCCATACTTGGTTGCATCGTTGGGGTCGAGTACGTCGCCGAATGGCTTGTGTCTTGGCAAGTCAATCTGTCGTGGGACCGCACATCCACTCAACCGATCGACGCCTAGGATCCCGATGTACTACCAGATGAAGACGCTCTTTCTTCTCTACCTCGTGCTTCCCCAAACGCGTGGATCGTCCTACATCTACATCAATCACCTACAACCCTTCCTCCACTTGCATGAGTCGCAGATCGACGCCGCCCTCGCCTCTTTCAAAGCACGAGTGTACGCATTCGTCCAGGGACGCTTTCGTGCGCTGTGGATTCAATTTACTGGCGCGCTTGGTCAGCCCCAACAAGTTCAGTACGCGTCTGTGGGTGCTCCACCGTCCCTTGGTGACCCCGTGTCTGGTCCCGCCCAACTTGCCGCCGGGCTGTGGCGCTCTTACGGACCTGGTCTTCTCGCGTCTGGTGCTGTCCTTTTAACGCAGGGTGCGGCCGCCTCCGCTTCTGCTGCTGATAAAGCCTGGCAGACTCCCGCCGGCTCACAGATACACCTGGACCCTTCCCAGTCCACACGTGACCGGAGGCGCAAGCCACAAACAAAGGCTATCGCCGCTGGCCCGGGGTCTTTTGAAGCGCCTTTGCATCCCTCTTCTGATTCGGAGCGGCGGGAGCGGCGCGGCGGAAGCTTCGAAGAAGAGGAAGAGCCGAGTGATGTGGAGGGTTACGAAGTCGATGCGAGTGGAAAAGCGTCGAGGACGGAACGCGCTGCAGGGCCCACCAGCTGGTTTGGTTTGGGCTCGTAGGGTGCGGTATTGTCTTTTCCACCTGTTTACCTTTCGCTCGCCGCAGATAATGTAGGTCCAACCTACAGACATGTATGTATATCCAGTGACCAGGCTTGATATCTATGAGTTCAAGTTTCTAGAATGTTTCCAATGTTACTCCATCGAGACGAGTTTACCTAACAGTCTATTTATCATTCAATGCTCGAGTCGAGTCTTCTTCCCCCTCCATCTCCCCGACTCTCACTGTCTCTTTTGGATGCCCCAAGCCCCAAAACTCAATGTCCGTCAAGAAAGCAAGGAAGCGCAGAAGGCGATGGACAAGGAGCAGAAACGGAATCGGGGCGTTATGTCTTGTGCGGAATGTCGCCGGTCCGTTCTTCATCGTATTGACTTTCTCAAACCAACACTACTTGGGTTCAGACTCAAACTCAAGTGCGACAAGACCGTCCCCTGTTCATCATGCAAGCGTCGTGGATGCTCAGCAATATGTCCCAACGGTATGCATGCACACACAACTTCGAGCAACATTCTTTGACATCTTGTTAGGCAAACTGACAACTGGACAGGGTACTCGGTATGTACTGCATGACAATCCTAATGGCTATTCCGACATTATTTGTCCCTAGTTTTGTGCTCGCTGATACTGAAAAGCTGCATGAAAAGATATTGCTCATGAGTGATCGCATCCGACAGCTCGAGGACGCCCTTGCTGTGCTGCAGTCAAGTGTGGCACCAAACGAACCACATCCCCTGTTACACCGTGACCTGTTTCAGATCAAGTCAATTATTGACCTGCATGTCGCTGTTGACGATGACAA
>JBBPOH010000275.1:0-16042 GCA_038091335.1 Phylloporus arenicola | reverse complement strand
TAGCATTGTCTAGATGAGCCTCGATTGTTTGTCTGACGAAGAGCTATCCACACAATCATCGCAATCAAAAACACTAAAAGGACGCTTGGCTAAGCTATTGGTTAAGAAGGGACGAGAGTCAAGTGCATTAGCAGCAATAAGCACTTCGGTAGTCTTTGATCCAGCCAAATACTCAATGGCATCACATGCACCGTATTGTGGGGAGGAGGTAAGATAATTGCACACAGTGTCGTAAGTGCTGCGAATGCCATCCTCATTCAAAGGTGATACATCTGTATTCCATTGGTGAGACTTCAGAACTTTGCTGTTGTGGGCCATCATGAGACCAAAGCGGCAAAGGGCCAGATGTGTTATACCCTTAGCAGCTAGGGAATTCAATTGTTGCAAATCGAAGGCGAGAAAATAAGAAATGGCTCACTATTCTTGTCATACCACTTATTGACAGACTTTCCAGTGCGGAGCATAGTGCCGACAGGCGATGTTGGCTCGTAACAGCCAAGGACAAAAGAGGTCCACATCAATATGAATGGTGTGTGCTGAACATTCCCTTTGTGGTTTTGCTTGTCCGACCAGACCAAATCCCGGAAGTGTTTGAGGCACTGGGCTCTTGTGGCATTGGAGGCAAGGTTACCCTTGGGTTTGGGAGGGGGGAATATTCGAGGAGTGAGGCGGGCGAATGCGACACTGGTAAACAATGCAAGGAAGTGAATCGGATTCTGATAATTGAAGTTTGCAATCGTCCATTCATACATAGCCACAATGTACTCAGGAGAATCGCGCACGACAACATGGTTCATGTTGAGTTCCGAGGGTCCTTGGATTTTATGAATTGTTGCATGGAAGTCGCGGAGGTGCACCGACAAAGCCTGCCAGTCTGCTTTGGGATGAGTGAGGGCTATAGTCGTTGATGCCTGCTGAATCCGCAGCGAGGCAATCTCCTGTTGCGATGCATTTGAAGGTAAGATCGAAGAATGATCCACTGTGGTCAGAGGTAACCACGTGTCATGGCAGACACTGGAAGGTGAGGCACCAGGACCATTCGCACGATCAGGATGCCATGGAACATGATTTATCTTGAGGTTCTGCAGCACTTCGGCAAGTGCGGAGGAGAGGAGAGCTTCAAAACCAGTATCTGTAATGAGGGACCGCAGCTCAATGATGGCGACTTTCATCACTGCCTGTCCTCCTCCATCTCGAATAAAGGGAGGTTCGCAACGAGAGTTGAGCGATTTGGCCTGCTTTAGCATCTGGTCTGCAAGGAATTGGAGATTGCGCGACCCAAGTGCTGAAGTTTGAAGTCTTGGATCAGCCTGATCATAACCAAGGATTGCCATAGTGAGATCTGCTAAAACATGAGCAGCACATGATAAAGGGTTCTGGGAATCCCTCCAGCGCTGCAAAGCTTGATTCCGAGAAATCCACCGCTCTCGGGCAATGAGGTCGGCAAGGCGAGCTTTCGGTTGCGGGCCCATATCTTCCAGAACGGCCTTCACTACGAAAGCTTTCACATCGTTAAGGTATGCTCGGATGGTAACCTCGAAGACAGCATGAGCCAGCCGGCGGTTAAGGTCTTTGATGTCTGGGTGGGCACCATCCGGGATGCCACCTTCAAGAGCGCGCTTCAAAGTGAATCGAGCAAGATAAATCTAAAAGAATGAAAACCCATCCATTGACAGAAAGACAACGATAAGAGTAATGTGCATACCTCGTAATGCTGAATACCGTATGTCAAAACTTGTGATCGTTCAGATGAAGTTAGAGGTCTCCCCGAATCCCCGTCCTGCGGCCAGTCACCCTTTTGTAACTCGAAGGATCCACCGCGCAATAGGTTGAGAGAAACGAAATTGTCAGACAGGCAAGGGAACCCGTCAAATATGATTCCCAATGAAAGGTACGTCCGATCCATGAGCCTTCTTTGCAAAACTCGGGCAGACCCCGTATGAGCAAAGTTCAACGCCCTTTCTAAAACAGAAACCATTTCTACCATACGAGGGTCTATGATCTCGTCCCGCGCCAGGACTGGGAGAGCTTTCTTCCAGATCATTTCTAACAAGGCAGTGATGGGGTAGGTAGTCCACTGAAACATAGAAGGGATTACCTACGAATTTATTAGTCAGCCATTGAGACGCTACTGAGAGGAAGAGCTCAAGAAACATACATCGCGCTGCAGCGGTACCAGAACAGGTTTGACATGCTCTGCGACGGAGGGGTGTTTCCATGAATCAAGGAGAGGGACGATAACATGATCAAAGATAGATCTAGACAAAGAGGCGGGATATTAAGCGCTAAAGAAGACTCGCGAATACAAGTACGAACCGGCCATTTCGATATTGTTGTTTCATCTCTTGAAGATTGAGTCTGTAAACATTCTCAAACCGCATAGCCTGAGGTTGGTTGGGTCCATCTACTCTATCACTGAAGCGCTGATGTGGAAGACGGGTTTGGCAGTATTCATGGTTTTTCTGCCATGCCCGCCTGGTGTTCGCAGAGTCAGATCCCGATCCAGAGAGAGCCGCTGTGATTTTCCCAAGTTGCACTGGATAAAATCTTTGGCGGTCACGAATGTCGTGAGCGAAGGAGTTGTAGGATTGGCAACGCAGACCTAACAATGCGGGTGGGGTGGGATGACCTTCATTTTGCTCAGCATGGCGTCTAATCTTCTCGTTGATTGCAGCAATACGACTCAGAAATGAGTCGATGATGCCATCTGCCTGCATATTGCCGAGCGTCTTCGTGTATGCCATTGGGTAGAGATATAGCGGAATGCGGGTTTGCCGATCCTGCGCAAAGTTGACACCATCTCTAGGATGAAACAAGCGGTCCACCTCAGAAAGATTGAGCATGGATCCAAGTGATTCCCAAGCTCCTGCTGCTGGTGTTCGTCGTGGGACTCTGAAGCCAAGTATGTCATAGATTGGAATCTCCCGCTGACTTTCATCCAGTAACTCGATTAAACCAAGGTCTTCGATAGGTTGGCGTTCGTCGTCATCCACGTTACTATTCAAATAGAGGTCCTCTCCATTCTTCTCTAGAAACTCCTCACGAGGAATAACATCCCACTCGTGCACGTAAATGTATCTATATCTTTGTTCAGAGATGGTCTGGTCTATACGCGTTACAAGTGCAACTTACGATACATGGCTGGCAAGAGCGAATGTGAATTGCATGATGTTGCTGAAATCGTGGTCCTTTTCCCAGATTTTGCGTTCTCCATCGCGCTCAGCTGCTGTGGTACCCATTTCTTGGTTTTGCCCATACCGGATGGTTATGGCAACGGGAAGATGGTTGGTGATGAAACCATCTTCCTTGTATGCGTCTGGCGCGTCCTCGACCCAGTCATTCCACGTCCGAAGAACCTTCATGTGGAGCCGCTTGAACTCCTGGAGCGTCATTCGAATCGTACGATTCCTCTCGTTTTCGCGGCCCCTGGAAAACGCATCAGCACCATGCTTCCTGGCACTGCACGGGATATTACTATTTCACGCAACTCGTATCACGTAAATGTTGCGCGAATGTGAGCAAAGATGCCCCCACGCAATTTTAAACGACGAAGAGTTGCGCGATGGACGTGGAAATGATGCCTGGTAAGACGAACTCACATGATATCTGTGACAGCACGGACACCATCTCGGTCAAGTGGATATGGGTATTTGTCCCTGCAGTGTAGGTCCTGTAATCCAATCTCCGCCATTGCGAATGCGAAGAATAAGATCAACATGAGAGTGTGACGCGGCTCCATGGCCGTGGATGGCGCATCTAGTTTCGGAACAGCATGACCACCCCCATCGGGTTGAATGAGTTGCTTGGGGACCATCGCTATCCAGATATCCTCTTGTCTTCGTTGACCAATAAAGAACATCCTGCCTTGAGGGTCAAATGGAAGGTCTTTGGAACTGCCAGACGGCCATAGGCGGCGGGTATTGCAGAAGTTTAAACTGAACTCCAAGGTGTGGTCAATCGCGGTGTTGGGTAATGCGGCATCGAATCCAATTCTATTGCCTAAGAAAAGCACGTAGTCCAAATAGTGCTTTTCAACGCGGAGCAAGACGTCCTTGTCAAACGAATCCAATTTGAACTCGTTGTCAACTTTGAGGCACTGCCGTCCTGTGAGCACTCTCAATGCTGGGATAACATTACGTTCGTCGTATATCCTTCGCAAAGTAGACAGCCTTAGCTCCCTGGCCCGCGATGCATGAAACTGCACAACGTAATCAACTTCAGGACGGGCTCCATGTGCCTGTATTCCAGCATGGATGATGTCTTGCTGATGACCATCTTCTGTTTCGAACTGTTGAGGAACTGGCCCAAGAGAAAACGACTCCTCCAGAGGTTGCTCGTCGACATCGCCACCTAGTTCAACTCGGAGGTCGTCCATTTGATAGTTTTCCCTACACTTCAACTGAGTTATGTTTTGTTTTGTCACCCTGCACAGTTGAAGGAGTGACTCACATTGGTTCTATGGTAACCTGCAATACGCGGTTCAAAACAACTAGCTCCTTCCAGAGGATACCCGTCGCGCGCCGTACCTGACATTCCGTAAGTCTTTTCTCAACTTGGCGAGCACCTCACTTCACCGGCAGAGATCTTGTTTACACCAGCTCTGTTGTCGAAGCATACTACCACAGCTAATTCAGTCTCATATGAAGTCTACGTAGTACTTGTGTGACCATTTGATACTACTATGTCCTCCATAGTACACGCATAGTGCGAAAGGAAGTGCTCAAGCGTGCATTCCAACAACCAAGGTAATCATACATGCCACCTCTGCTTAGCATAACTGACAGACGTGTCGCGCACCCACAAGTGTTCCTAAATTGGGAAAAAAGAAGAGCAAACATTCTGCAACGAATTGTGGACAAGTTCGAGGGCGGTGGTCTCGCACAGTATCGAGAGATGCGGCTTCACAATGCTTTCTGCGATCGCGCCATCCTCCGAGGAGAATGCAAGCAAACAATCAATGATATCGAAGATGTGTGTCAGGACAGCGGGCTTGACGTTCGTAGCGACCAAGCAATCCATCGTCATAATGCACCAGATGGCGGACATACTAAACACATCGAGCCAGGCTGGCGGAGCTTGGGTATTTTCCTGGTCGAAGAGAGCAAGTCGGGGTGAAATGATGGTTTCAAATGATGCTGACAGGTGCGGTGCATAGTCGAGAGAAACAGGGTTACGGAAAAAGTCTGAGAATCGTCGCAAGCCAAATTGTCGGATAGTGCGTATTGTCCCAGTCGAACCCTCGTCAACGTTTGCATCGGCTGCGGCGTCCACGTCATCTCAGCTCTCCCCTTCCTCCCCACCGTGGACCTCGCCGAAAGCATTTTCACCCGCCAACTCAGTTTGCTTCAGCTCTCCTAATCGAATTTGCGCCGCTCGAGTGAGGTTCAGGGTACTAGTTTCGGGAAGAGCGGGCCAATGCGTCACCATCTTCGGCCCAAGGTGCCTCAGCACTTCACCCAAAAGGTTCAAGAACCCAACCTGCTGCGTGAAAGACACACTGGGGGCACCACGGTCAATTCGAATATCTCGTCATGCCACGCTCGACTAGTCGACCCAA
This sequence comes from Phylloporus arenicola, assembly GCA_038091335.1. NCBI lineage: Eukaryota > Fungi > Basidiomycota > Agaricomycetes > Boletales > Boletaceae > Phylloporus > Phylloporus arenicola. The sequence continues at coordinate 10,485 of JBBPOH010000275.1, read as the reverse complement.
TGGTTTTGACATCAAGTCCACGAGTAGTGCAAGCTCGTCTTCAGAGCATACAGCCAGTGTGCTGAGTACCGCAGCTCTTCGATCGCCCTTCTCGTACGTCCCTTCTTCGCAAGCATGATACTGAACAATAGGCGAATCATGGTGTTGATGAGTATGGGTCGGACGGTGGTGTCCAGGTAAAGGAGCTCGTCCCGCCACAGCGTGTCATCCAGGAAATGACGAAGTGTTTCCTCGTGCCTCACAAGATTAGGAACGTTGTGCGTGAGCATACAGCTAAGCGCTAGCGCTTGCAATGTACGGCCGGGGTGTGATCAAAGGGAACGATGGATGGCAAAAAGGGTTTCTGAGGGGTGCAGTGCCTTTTGGTTTGGCGAATTTGCTAAATAGCGTGAGCCACGCATTCAGTCTATAACGTGGCAGACGTGGAACCGTGTCATCGTTCTCCACCATTGACAAGAAGAGCGGAACCAGTTCGCGGTTATGCTTCTCGGTGAGCAATGCACATTGCCCAAGCGTTGTCAGCAACTGCGTTTCAAACAGAACAGGGTCAAATCGATCGAATGGCTTCTGATCCTGTGAAGAAAAGAATAAGCTTAGAGTATCCCCCTCGATCTAAACCTCTATACTTACGAGGATGATCCCTTTCTTGTCATGCTCATGATTCAACCAACTAGCGATCACGTTCCTCATCTTGTGCGCAGTACCATCTCTCCATGTCCGTTCCTCTTCCCAAGGATCGTCATTGACATCCTGATCGTAGTTTTTGTTCAGCCACTCGGGAAGCCCGTGGGCGTCTGGCATGCGGGTAACATCTTGCAGTTCTTCAAAGAGGTATGCTGAGACAGAATCGCCGAATCGTTTAGCCAGGGAAGAAAGTGCTTCTGCGGCTGGTGACCATAAAGGTCGCAGATTAACTCTCAGCTGAGCTACAAGAAGTATTTAGGTGTGTCCGAGCTAAGACAAGACAAACGCTTACAGATTGACCACCTTATACAAAGGTCGGTTGCCAGCGGCTCATCATCCCTGATCACTTGTCCAATGCGACCAATTCGTATCACTCTTTCGCGCACACCCTGAACATCCAAAGAAACCTCCTCGCCTTGCAAACAACGTCTCAGTACGTCCTGTTCTCCGGTAGATGCTTTCACTAGCGTCGAGGAAAGAATCCTGAGTGCGCTCAGGCGCAACGATCGCGAATGTGAGATATCAGACGTCCGCAACTGTAGGTATAGTTCTGAGAACGACAAGACGTCTTGTATTGTGGGGCTGGTCGAAATTGCTGTTAGTATGCCTTATTCAGAAAGACGGCGTGGACCTAACCTCGATTGTGTGAGACTCGCCAGACCATTCAGGGCACACTGGGATTATGACCACTGTTGCACGACCGTCTTAGTCCACCTCCCTAGATCGACTTGTTGTCTCCACGAATCATCCTTGGATGTCGCAAGGGCGTACATGCATGCCCATAAAACCCAAGACGCGTTCGCATGGGATGACTTCCACGACTCCTGTGGGTCAGGTGCATCTAGCATGCGTTGGACAATCCCTACCAACAATTCTGGCATCTTCTCGACATACACCGATAGTGACAGGAGGTTGCGCAACTCACCAACACCTGGGCCGAGTTCCCAGTGAGACAATCGTTCACAGAGCCAAACATCGATGGTACGTCTCCATACGATATCCACGTCTCCAAGTTTATCACAAATGTGGATGTTGGGTAGTGCGGACGCCAATTGAGACAACTGCGGGGCTTTAAGATCGTAATTAATCATCCGGGAAACATACAAGAAGACGAGAGAACACACCGGAAAGTCGAGAACCTTGACGGACACTACAAACGATGTTCGTCAGTTGCAAAATGCGGCAGAGGGTCCCTACCTCAGCAGCACTTGATCCCGATTGACTGACAACAGTCGAAAATCGATTTATGAGTATATCAGCTACGGAAGAGAATTGCTCAGCGCCCTCGCAATGGTGGACGATAGAAGTGAGGATGCGTCGTAGAAGTGTATAGAGCGAGTTAAGGAAGATGAGAGGACGTACAATATGGAAGACAGCACCATTGGCGGTGACAGTGTGCTCGATTCTCCCTCCGCAGACGACATCCCAGATCTCTTGTAGGACAAATACAAACTTGTCCGTGTTTATCCCCCAAGGATTGTCATATCCAGCAACGAAGTGGGCGAGGGCAGAAATGAAGAGGCGCCGCCACATGTTGTCCCTTGTTGCACCATTGGGGAGGTCGTCATTGATGTATTTGTTGTTGACGCCACTTCCCGAGCGCTGGGATGTGCCAGAAGTCTTCGTTCGTTTGGAAGGGTTAGTCTCTTCGTCTTCCACCGGCTTTGAGAAATAGCGGTCAAAATAAGTCAAGGTGCGTAAAACCAACACACCTCATCTTCCTGCTTCATTTTACGCTTGGAACGGGGAGCTTGACCCGAACCATTGTTCCTATTCTTCTTGTGTGAAGTGTGCGCAGGTTGCAAGGGAGGCGGCTTGCGTTCACCGGGCTCGGAGCTAGTACTGACAACCTGTAAAACACGCTGCCAAATAGTACACAATTAGCCTTGTACGCATGAGTAGTAAAAAAGGTTTTACCATGTTGCGAGTGACCGCGTTGCAAGGTCCATCTGACAATGACTTGCGCTCAATGTAGTCTTCTATGTCGGCGGAGATAGTGCTAGGAGCAGAGGTTGAGGTTCGATTAGTGGAAGCTGAAGTGACGTGGGGAGCTCTTTTGCCCGTCCCAGCAGTAGATGTGGACTTTGTAGACTTGGCCAAGGACTTGGCAGTGCCCGTAGCCTTGGTAAAGAACGGTGTGAAGAGATTTCGACGATGCGAGCTTGTCACCCCAATCCGTTAGTCCCGTGCTGTCCATGGTTTTGATGAAGAGGTGGTTGTTGGACCAGAAGAGACCATGCCACGGGTCCGTCGCTTGCACTTTCACATTGACTAGTAATTGCCTGTCATTGCTGTCCCAGACTCTGGTAGATTCATAACTGGCTGTCGCGATTCTGTCGCCTTGTGGGGAGTATTTCGCTGCACTGACTGACGAGAGTTGTGATGTCCCGAATCGTGGCTGTGTCACTATTGCCCCAGACGAGTCGGGTCGAGGTTGGCCCGCAGATCCCGTTGCCCGCAAAGACTGGGTAGGTCGTCCCATCCCAAATTCTAAGCATCGCCATCGTATGACCCCGCTGTGATGAATTTGCCATCCTTGGAGACAGCAACACAGTAGACATTTCCCACTTGCATCCTTGCCACTCGTTTGCCGTCTTTCACTCGCCACACTTGAACAAACCACCACTGACGAGATACTCGCCGTTTGCTGTAAATGCCAATGTACTTACACAGCTACCAGCGTCAATTTGAATGGTTTGGGAATATTCTTGTTTAACATCAGCACCAATCTAATTTCACTGTCTCTCTGGACGCACCACTCATCGCCGATGACGTTGACGTTGGCAAAGATCGAGAGGGTAAACAAAGAAGCTGTGGTGCGCATTCACGTTACCTCTCCCTCAGATGGCTGTTTTCGGCGCTCGTTTCATTTTACAGGTATCTCAGAGTCGCCATCCTCTAACGGTTGTTATTCAATAACTTGCATTACGCGTTAGTTCATACCTCCCGTTCCATATCATTGCTAACTCTCTGTTATAGGAATTTTAACTGCCTCGCTGTCGCGCGCGATGACGAGGCGGCGGAATTGAAACGACTGTGGTTCCGTTCACACCACGTCGCGAGCACGACTATCCGCAACAGGTCGGTGGCACAAACCATGATGGCGACGCGCCAGTGGTCGTGATTTGGCTTGCAAGATGTTTGCTCATTACCATGGAAGCAGAAGTGAGGGTCCCCAAAAGGTGCAGCTGCCTTGATGAGGTCAGTCTACCACGATCCACATGCGAGGAGATCAAACCGACATTTTTTTTTTCTGTAAAAGCCTTACCAGCATCATTTCCCTTCTAACACAGTCTGTAGTCAGTGAGGAACGACGTGTTCTCAAGTCTGTTTGAAGTCCAAATCTCTCGCGCCATCTGCATCTCCTCCCACCCTCGGCAAAGACGACACTGAAGACGCCCACCAGAACCTATTTCTGTGGTCCAAGGAAGCTATGCGCGCCCCGGAATATGGCTTCTGTTGCCGAGCCGGCCACAAATCCAGCATGCCACCATATCGCACTCACAATGGTTCATCCACACCCACCTCGTGCACCCCGTTTCTGACGCTGTCCGTGATGAGCTGGTTAGTAAAGTATTCCATGTCGTGTAACGAGATCACCAGGACATGGCAAAGACGGACGGTGTTGGACGCATTCTCGATCGACCCCTCCACTCTGCTCGTCGTCACGGGTTACCAAACTGCTAGTAGGTGATAATAAGGCGACGTCACGAAATGGGTGCGTTCCATCCCCCTCGTCCTTCACTAGTGCATTTGACGACCTGCTTTTCCCCCTACCGGACTAGTGGCCCGTCTTTGACTCTGTCGTGATGCACTCCTTCTCTCCAGATGCGAAACATGGCGCGCTCCCATCCGCGGCGCTCCTCGCTGTGATGCCTATCCCCCCTCGCGCACCTCTCTGCGCAACAAGACCCACTGAAGCCACATCCCCTGTCCCAGAAACATTTACATTCCTTTCGGCGGGCAGGCGGTCGCAACAGTGAAAGTGTGCCTTCTGGACGGAGGGAACGTGAGCCGCTGGCTGTATTTCTTCATTGCTCCGGGAACCCGCTGATGGCGGATATACTTGATCAGAGCCGCATACTAGGAATGAAATAAATAAAAAGGGATATATCGTACACAATATGGTCCATCGGATTCATAGACGGCCGTCAACCGCTCATCACAACTGTTCCTGATCGTCATACAACCGATACGACGCGAAATGCCTCGCAGGCACCCGCTTTTCGTACAACAAATCAAGCCTACGATCGTCAGACGACACCAACGCAAAAGAGAAAACACGCACTCGTCGGCAGTCCGCCCACTCGTCTCTGGTATGAAAAAGTACGCCAAGATACTCCCCGCAAACGCAAGCCCGCCAAAGATAAACCCGACGTATCCACCCAAATTCGCCTCATTGGGATTCACCCTGCCATGGGTAAGCAGCGCACAAGCAAAACGTCGCGACGACGTACAGATAGGGAATGATGATGTTGGCAAGCATGCCGCAGAGCGAGTTGGTCCAAATCCCGATACCGACCGTCTTGGAGCGTAACTTGGCACTCGACACTTCTGCAAAGAGCACGTAGCCAAGTGGACCGCTGCAAGGCGTCAGCCACGTCCAGCCACACCGCACTTGGGACTTGTATGCTGACTTGGTAGACAAAGTTGTAGATGATCATCTGCGGAGCAGTCCGTCGGGGGAGAGTACAAAGGCGGGACGTATGAATCCAAAGACGGCCCATTTGGCGCCCTGGTGCGTGTGTCCGATCCAGATGAACCCGATCAGGAGCAGGATGATCGTACATGCGGCCATGCCCCAGTTAAACAAGAACCGACGTCCAAACCGGTTCACGGTCCGAAACGTCAGCAGATTACCGACGACCTGTGCACAAGGTGAGCGAGGGTCATTTGGGGTATGGCGCAACGCACTCCAATGGCGGTCGCGCGCACGCCGAGGTTGAAGGCGTTGCTGTTGGCGAACCCGGCAAGCTCGAAAAAGTAGGTACTGAACCCCAAGACAAAGACAACACCTGAGAGCCACCCTGACCATCACAAGGGAGATACGTCGAGGTAAAACCGTACCTGCGCCTTGCTGGAGCACGAACACCATCACCGCCACGACCGTTCGCTTCAAATTCTCGCCTGCACTGTCGGGTCAGCCGTCGTTCGAGGAGCATGAATGGCATACCCCGGAAGCAATCAATATATGTCGATGTTGCGGCATACGAGTCCTCGAGTTCGATCGTCTCTTGGATTTGCTGGCGCTGGAATATAGCGTCGACCGTCAGACCTCCGAGATGCAAGGACGCGCTCTGCGGCTTCGTGTCGACCTTCGCGTACCAACAACCAAGGAGATTCGGGCGCGAACGGAAGACCGATCAAGAGGATAACGGAGAATATCCACTGAAGAGCGCTGGGAGAACGTATGACGAGGGCATGGACGAAGGTGATAGGATACTCACAATGCGAGTCTGTATGCGTAGACATCCGCTCGGTTACCAGTTCCCCGAATGAGACCGTTGGACATGCTACGGACGAGGGTGTTTCAAGGCAAAGTAAAGCCAAAAAATCTGCGACGCTGATAATTGACCTGCTTTGAGAGCGTCAGCAGTGGGATGCGACGATATACGAGCTAGACTTACGGACGACCCAGAAGTTCACAGCAGCGGTCGTGATACCCCGCAGAGCAAGTGGAGACACCTCTGCACAGTAACCACCTGCACACGAGACGAACATGCCTAGAGCAATACTGTTGGGTAATACAGATACATGCAGAGTGGACGGACAAACCAAGAGCAAACCCGTTGATGAGCTTTCCGACGAGAAGCATGCCCCGATGTGAGGAACTGGATCAGGACGCCGACAACAGAGACGAAGCATGCGACGGCAGCAGCGCCGCGTCGCCTACGATGTTGTGAACAAGGGCCAACAGGCCAGTAAGGCAACGAGACATACCTCAAGCGATCCGAGATCCACCCCAAGGATAGACCGCCAAACATGCCGCCGATGGAGCTGACGCTGTTGAACGTGCTCTGCCAGCCGGCGGGCAGGCCCAGGACTAGTTGGCCCTGCCGGACGTACATAATGTAGGGCAGCAGCCACCTGCCGGGTGGGAAAACCAGAGGGGACTGGGACAGCTCTTGCCAGTACTTGCTCTGGATGTCAGAGAGCGACGCCCCCCGATGGTCTCCTGGCTCGTGCGTTGGTCCGTGCGTCTGTGGTCCCGCAACTGCTTTGTCATCGCGTATGTACTACTGGAGCACCAGCACTGCAGCATTCGGCATCTGCATTTCCTGACAAACGCTCCAGTCGAAACTTCCAATGTTTTGCAGCAGAGATGAAGAGTTCGTGCAACGCAGCGTGCCAATCGGTTGCGATATATGGATCATTGGAGGCGAAAAGAAAGGCATCCGGGCGACCCTTCGCACTGTCCAACGCGATGTCAGCTTCGTGTCGTTCTACCAGCATCATAACTTCGAGGTGAAAACTTGCCATATAGTAACCGAGTATGCCACTTCATGCGAGTGGTGCGCCTTTTGACTAACCACAATGCAGTCATGGGACCTTTCTAGACGGTAGTTCTCTTCAAGGGGTGCAGATGGAGCAGTTCAGGCAGATGTCCGCAAAATTCTTTCTCCCGGACGAAGCAATACTCAGGAGAACACCGCCTCCATCCCCTCAACCACCCTCAGAACAGGCAATTGAAGGTGCCTCAGATCCCCCGGCATCCCTCACCATGATTGACATGGGTACTTGATTGTGCAATTCATGCTAACATTCAAACTTACCCTGAATTGCAGGGTGTGTAGAGTGGCTATTTGACGACTCTTTCTGCGATTTTGCCCAGTATCACATGTGTTTCAACATCAGTATCGGCTACCAGGGGGGGAATTATGCAAGGCGAGTGATGCAAACCACTTGTCCTGATCGATTCCGCAACAGAAGAGGCCGGGCCCCAGATTCGTGCGTATCTCTCTCGGTCACTGGAAACCATGCAAGGGCAGCAATGGAGTACCACGTGGTTCCTGCGCGCTTCCTCATGCCAGCAAGTCCTACCAGTAAGAACCAGCTTGTCGTCATCCTGAATGGTGGCTGGATGGGGCGCATTTGTCGGGTAGTTAAATGGGTGAAGAAGGAGAAAAGGGCAGTGGTCACCCCAGTGGTTCCAAAAGCAGCTTCTTCGCGCCCTGCATGCATCATTCTGCCCTCCCAGGACATTTGCCTAGTTAAAGCAGTTCAGTAGCGGTGATTGCATGCATCCAGCTGTACCCATTTACTGGTTGGTCTAGCGCTGCGCTGAGATTTCCGCACGTGATCTCAAGGTGAAACTGCGTGTTCGGGTACGGGGCGCAGTGCAGCGCGATCTAGCATCCTTCGCATGATCGCATGATGAAGGTACCCCTTTGTCGGATAGCGCGAAAAGCACGTGACTGATACACGCCCGACGCGTTCTCAATTACACTGGAACCGCGTGGATGATTTAGGAGGTGTGCAGGGTGCTAAAAGAGGGAAGGTGAACGAGGTGGTACGAATGAAAGAGAAGGAAGAAGAGCGTGAAGGAAAGCGGGCAGGACCGATGTTTAGAGTCCAAAAATCGACGTAGACATGAGGTGCGCTATGAAAGAAGCGCCGGCATCCCGGCATGAGAGCACCGGCGGCAAATCGCCACTTTCCGGTTAGCCTCATTTGGGATAAGTACTCAGGAGTCAGGCTTCAGGTCAGGCTTCAAGCTTCAAGCTTCAAGGTGGGTCCTCCATGTCGCATTACATCATAATAACTCATTCTGATATTCTTTCGCTAGGCAATGCAGGAATATGATTATTGTGGCGTTCGAGTCGCCAATCCGTAGTAAGGCACCACTGGGATATCTCTCGGTCACGCATTTGAGTTGTGCCAGCACATCCTAGTAAACTGCCAGGTATCCGACCTCCTTCAATGTTGGTCCGTTGCTAGAGGCGGCACGACGGTCGACGTTGAAGTTCGAACTGCCAGTCCTGACTGGAGACGTAGTCTTTGCCGCCTTTGCCAATCGGTAAAAATTGTTCTGATCTCGTTCACGCATTATGATAGTGAGTTTATCCAGTGACGGGCTAGCCATTTCGCAGGTGCTGGAGCACATTCCAGATACCATGTCCGTCCAAGGGAAACGATCCGTCGCTGATGGAGAACCTGGCGTTCGGAACTTTTCCTGTTCAATCGCTTTCGAAACGATAACCATCAAGTGAACAAGGGTCTTACGCAGGCTCTCTCTTTCTCGCGACACTTCGAGTGAGAGGCTACGTCGCGTCCATCGGTAGATGGAGGGAATTTTGATATTATCACCCTGTAAACCAGGTTGAAGGGCCCCCTTCGAGTCCTGGAAGGACCTCCTGGTGGTTCCTCACTCCATACTCCGAGTCCAGCGCCACTCAATGATAAGTGTGAGGGCAGCACAGGACCACTGACGACCGACGCAGTTATGTGTAGCATTGGTTTTACAGGCATTGGCGCTGGGTACCATCCCTCCGAGGCTAACAATTTTACACCTACAAACGCCCTGGGACCGGCGGCGCGTCCATCTGGCGCTATGCCACCACAGCCCACGCCAGTAGCTAAACATGTTGCGCTGGAGCGTGGCAAGGCATGCGTGCTGTCGTCCTGCTACAAGGCAAGTGCATGTCAGATTGCAGACCAATTCTGCATTTCATTCCAGTAAAATGCAGTTGTGAAAACCAACCAGATTTATTCCTTCCACGCCGACGCACACAGATTGTAAGCAGGTGACCTTTAATGCATCATCATCCTGATACCACTCCTGACTCCAGAGGGATCCACAAGTATGCCCTGCACCCGGCACGTATATTAACAGCATCTCTCGGTTGCGAACTCGAAAAATATGATCAGATCTGCGACACCATTGAATCCCATTTGGTGAGCATCCACCCTTATTCAATCGTTGAGTTTCTTAGTCACCAACCTGCCAGTCGCGTGCAGTTTCAGTCTTGAAACGAGATTTGATGCGCGAATTATGTTCCAGTGACGGTGTTCCACTACACCTACTGTCTAGTTCCTCGACCTCTATACCTCAAGTCGTACCGCTCTGATACTTCCAGTGCCCTCAACACACTCCTGACCAAGCTCCGCGAGCAGCCCTCACCCTTCGTCTTTCTGACAGCCTTCGCACCAATATGACCTTGTTGTCTGCGCGGGTGCAGGTGACCCTTCGCGCGAAGAGCAACTCATGCAGGACGTCTACTACACCCTCTTGACCGCGACCATGGGCGTCACGCCGAAACCCGATGTTCCATTCACCTGGGAATATTGTGATGAGGTAGGGAAATACGCCAAGTGGGAAGGTACACCTGTGGAATTCTACCGCGCATTCACCACCAAATACCCTGTTAGTTGTTTCCTTGTCTTTGCGAGGCGTAGTGCTAGGCTATCACGCCTTATCTAGCCTGCGGAATACTTTTCGCTCATCAACGATCCCAGAAATGAGTACGGCAAGCTTTACGCTGTCGACAACCTTGGCAATGTTTAACGAAATAGTATAGGTTGGGCTCATAGGGATGATAGATCCCTTATACTTTCGTCTAGTGCGCAGAGCAACAAAGGGAGCGATGTACAGGGAGACTCACTGTACAAGCAAAGTTCTTGGGTAGTCAGTAGTGGTTGAGTACTGTCAAGTAGCGAGCTTGGGGCTCAAGCTGGACTTGATAGAGGTGAGAGATAAAAGAATTGATAAAGGGCTTAATCTATCTAAGCGTATACATGCCGTATTTATAGATAAGATTAGATAGGAGATTCAATATACTCCAATGACATCAGTGGAGCAGA
>JBBPOH010000274.1:0-16043 GCA_038091335.1 Phylloporus arenicola | reverse complement strand
CACAAGAACAAATACGCTTGGAGGGCCGATAGAGATTGCCTCAAGTCATAAACCTCTTGAGTCATGATTGATATCCGCCTCATAATCACTGCGAGGGTGATGGCCACCTCTAGAGAAAGAAAAAGCATCGAGAGGTCTTGAACTGGAGGCGAAATTGGCACCTTTGTGGCCCATCTCCATGTCTTCCTGGACCATGAATGTCAAACGTCCCCACAGGCCACTATCGGTCTCCAAAGCAACAACCGAGCGGAAACAGAATGATCGAGCCAAAAGCGATCCAGAAGGCAGCTCCATTGCCATCAGGCGGAGGAAACGAGCCAGCAGCGTGTTCCACAAGTTTGTTTGTTTCAGGAGTGCATCGGCCGATGAGGAGATTATTACGTGCCCTTCACATGGAGGGAATTTCATTTGAGTCTTCCGAGGGCGCATTGAAAAGCGGGTGGTGGTGTATTTCTCCAGAGGCACTGTGGCGATCAAAATAATACAGCTTGGTATTAACCTCATGTCACTGCGGGAGTGAGGGCCGCCCTTAGAGACACAAATTCTGTCAGGTCTTGAATTGGAGGTAAAAGTTAGCACCTCTTTGTGGTTTGTTCCCGTGTCTTCCAAGGCGAGGAGCGGGTGGAACAAAATGGTCAGGCCAAGAGCGATCCAACGGACAGCTCCACTGCCGTCGGGAACGCGGACGTAGGAGTGAGCCAACGGTGTATTCATCAATGTGGTCTATCTTGTGTCGGAGCGCCCACATCTGTCAAAACAAAATGGAGGGCTATGGCGTATCTCACTTGGCCGTCATAAACGTGTGAGGATGGAGCGCGGCTGCACGGGGATGTTAGAAGTTCGCAGCTTTGTCTAGCGCCCAAACCTTGATTTCAGTTAGGCGAGAAATTCGCTTCCCAGTTTCGTTGATTGAGCCCTTCCAGGTTCCCAATCGCTGGCCAAAGATGGAGCAGAATGGCTTTTGAGCCTTCCAAGGGTCGCTCCTTAGCGCGACGCATTGAAAGCCGAACAATGTGTGCACACTAGTGCGACGATCAAAATAATATACAGTTCATCTGCCGCGGACAAGACGCACGGCCAACTTACAAGTGATATTCCAGAGCCTCTTCATCACGCAAGGCCAGCACAAACCACAGTCGATCTGCATCATAGTTCACTATTCCATCTGTCCACGAAAGACTATGGTATAAGTTGCCAGGTGTAGCTCAAACGTGAGGTTGATTGTTCCATGTATCCCCCCATCGTACCGCTCACCGTCAGTGTTTGTCAGACTATATCCAAACAAATCAAGCGTGCGTACTCACTTCGTTGAAGTACAATCTATTGTCAAGATTGGCGTAAACGGTTGCACAAACCAATCCTGCAGACAATGGAATATTCGCAGGGGAAAGGATTTTGCGAATCGGGGCGTCAGGTATGCCAAACATCGTACAGAGTGTTACGACGGGCATTCATTCAAGTGGAGCAGACACCGTTCCGAATTCGTTCGGATATTCAGAGACTTTCGATGAACGACTAAAAATTAGGGTATTAGCTGCATGCATGTCTGTTGGTCCGCAGTTTAACTTTACAGGTTGATCTGCCGTCAAGGCATACACATACCCACTTAAACTTGATGCCTGCTCCTCCGGGTAATCCAAAAGCTTGGGATTACTTTGCCGCGTTCCTCCGCGTCGCGTCACAGAAAAAATATGAGGTAGAGTGACGGGCCTTGTCGTTCTTCATCTGTTCGACTATCATGAAACATTAACCATGAAGTAGTATTGTGGTTCGGCGCGGTGTTATGAAGGACGTTACTGCACCCAATGCCTTGCGCTTCGTGCGCAGCAGCAGAGGACGCATAGGAGCTGAAGGCCTCGGTCTGTGATTGTGCTTGTGCATCCAGCTGGTTGCTGAGGAACTTTAAGACCGTCGGGAGTGCCTTGAAGTGTTTCACTGGCGAGAAATAAACATAACATTGAATCCATACTTAATTTAAATCCCGGCCAAGAAGGTCAAATTCCAAGCTGGGATTAGCCCAGATCATAGGCTAGTCATTGCACTGACGAATCTAGTCCACGCCTGAGGCCTGAATATTGAATCATTACATCTTGTGGCCTTGGAGGCGGCAGTAGGAAGTTCTGGCTCATCACCTATTAGTACTAATCACAAAAAATGTCAAATATAAATATGCTGATATACAGCCAAGTATCGTCGTACAAAGTCTATAATCACTGCTATTCACCGGTGCTCTTGCTGGGGAATACATGACCATGTCTAGGAACTCAAATTGTCCGACAGACCCATACCTGACAAGCATTTTTCATTCGACTTCGGTCAGATCAGCCAGGTCGTATTTCATGGTACACGGCAATATATTCCAAACTACTTAGATACATGCACAAGATACTACGTGTCCATTGTGGTAGTAGAAACGACAGGGCAAAGACCGCCCTGCAATGGCCGCAACGGGAGAAGCTGTAGACGGGGAGATTGGGTGGCCATGGCTAACGGAGGGTGAAGGCATGGGCGGTCTGCCATACGGGTACCAACAGCTACATGCACATGGAAACACGAGCAAGCGGTAGGGGAGATAAGTACGGTTAACCGTGGAAATTTACAAGCGGTGCTTGTAAATTTCGTAAATCGGCAAACGCCGACCGAAAGTCTCTCGATCGAGCGCACGATTGCCTGATATGGGGGGCACCGCCTGTCAATTTCTGGAGATAAGTAGGTGCCAGTCGAGGTAGATGAGTAAACATATCACTCGATTGATTAGACACATACCTTCCTGGCCCTCGACGGACATAACAGCATCATTGGGCGTGGCGGCCTTGCATGGACCACGACGACGGCTGCGTGAATATCCCGGTTGCCCACCTCCAGAGCGCTTCAGGGCCGGTGATGCCTCTAGCTTCAGGCGCAACACCAGCAGGAGCATTAGGAGCATCCAAGGCGCTCAACATGGGCTGTAGAGTAATATGAACGGGGAACAAAGATTAGTAGGCTGGACGCACCCCTTATCTACCGTGCGTTTTCGCTTTTCCGCCACTTGACTCGCCATCGGGGACTTTGTTTGGACACCTTGTGGAGCCATATGCGGCAGACTTTAAAGGGTCTGTTGCAGCCGCAGCCCGTTTGGCAGTTGCTTTGATAAACTGGAGTGTAATGGTGGGCATGCAACAAGAGCAGGACGGTGAGCACGTATGTCCGAAATCGTCACAGGTACATACCAAGGTGGCAAAGGGGTCCACTGAGGGAACAGGGTACGAGGGGCGGATGGATTCAAGATTGTGCGAACGGGTGTGGCGTGAGTTGATTACCTAAGTCAGCCACATCTGAGTGGGGCGAGCAGCATCCACCACAAAAATAGAGGAAATACAACCTGGGACTCACTTCGAGTGAATAATGTTTGTCTTGCCTTAAAATTGGGTGACAAATAATGAAGTCGAAGACGGGCGGACGATGTGAGCTGGCACAATAAGGAGATAGTTGCGTGTGTCGGGAGCAAGGACAGTTTCAATCGGAGTGTAAATTTTAGTGGCAATTGTGGCACGCGACCATATCGTGTGAGAGTAATCTCTCGCGTTCAAGTCAAGGCCTCACCGGCAGTGAGCACCACTCGAATCCATGCACACAACGACAATGGTCATTGGCAACGCCGATGTGGTAGTGCGAGCGCCATACCTTCGTTGTCGCCAATTCCTTGCTGCAAGACTTGCCAGCAGTCACCGCATCGCCGCTGCCACATCATTCAATGATCTAAACGTTCGTGCATGAGCGGCTTGCAAGGGGAACACGGCGTCGCGAGACGATAGAGCATGCTTCGGATATGATGAAGACTCAGCGCGAATGGTAATGTCGGATGAGTTCCATATGGTACGTGGTCCCGCTCTTTGTTCGAAACTTCCCTAACATGTCGTCGAAAGGCTCTCGTATGCCAAACGTGTGGTACCGCGAAACGTCTGACCAACGTTGTCACGGAGGCAATGCATGCATGTCGAATTCGACGAAGAGGAGGGCGCAACGAGCAGGTGGGTGAATAGGTGTGACATAACACACGGTGTGTGGCGATACGATCGCGTTCGATTTCATACTAACATTCGCTCAGACACGCATGTGCACGTGATGCCATCGCAACCAAAAAAAGACGTGATTTTCGTGCCGTCGTCGGAGTCCTTGTTGTGGTCAGGGTCGTGTTGCCTTCGCCTCTCCCCAAGTTCCTCCCCGCTCCTGTACACTGCCTTGTATGATGGGCCTGCCATAGGTGCTAATACCCTCTGTCTTTGTCTATGGCATTACGGACCTGTTGGGTACAGAGAGCATCGGTGTGGGTCGGAGAGGACTCGGATGATCATAAGGACGGCGATAATGGCAACTTGGGGTTTGGGAGGATATCTATGGCGACTACAGATATGCCGCACTTTGACCAAGCTGTACCATTCGATGTACGACAATACACAGCAGATTTCATTTATCGTACGACCATGCTACTGTAAATATAGTTGAGCGCGAGACACGATACGACGAAACATCCCACTCCCGCTTGAGCACGGCGGTATATTATGTCATATCTTCCTATTTAGGTTTGCCGGCGGCACGCCGTATTTGGGCATGTTATGTTTCTGCAATTTTTGTGATGTAATTACGGTATGCCACTGCACAAAAGTTCACAGTAGCCAGGCTCAAAGGAACCACGCCAGTCGAGGGATGTGGTTCTTAGAGGGACTAGGAAAGGGTTTTGAATTCCCCGAGAAACTCCTTCGCGATCTCCATGAACATACATTAATGAGATCGCAGGTGTACGTGATGCAGTTACGCGAACAGGTATAGATAGACAGCGGAGAGAGGAAACAGGAAACGATGCAATGATTTCTTGTATCAGGGGGGGATGTGAGGATGGTATATCATGGATTAAGAGAAAGAATCGCAATTGGACAAAAAGGAGCAGAAAGTCCAGTAGAAAATTGTTAGTGGTGCATGAGACTGGCGCGCACGGAGAAACACATTCTTTACATGTATGCAAGGAAAGGAAAGGACGTCATAGTGTCTCTTTGACACTACTACTACTGACAGAATCCTTTTTCCGTTTTCCGCTTGTGAAGTGAACGCTGAGTCTCTTGAAGGACGAAAGACTCGATGATTTGGTAGTACCATGGGTCCGTTCAACTTCCTTCTTGGGGGGAAACTCGCTAGGCTTTGTAACAGCGGCAGCAGCAACGTCAGACACAGCAGCTTCCTCTGTGTCATCAAGGGGTGTTGAGTATGCACCCGACGAAGAACCACCGACTAGCTGAACAGTGGCGTCTTCCGCAGGTGGCGACGACGTACTCAGTGCAATGATATCGACTGCTGCATGAGGTATTGGCTCTAAGTCCGGTTTGTCAGGTGGAGTAAGGACAGCTTCCAAAGCGGAAACCTGGTGAGCCAACAAATCAGTATCTTCTTCGCCTGTCGGAGATAGGTCGACGTCGTCCCGAGATACTAGTATCTCGGGAGGCGTTACCCTTCGTAACGGTAATTTTCTTGCAACGAGACCACCATCGACTGGCCGTGGCACGCCACGGCCAGCTTCGAGGTCAAGGTCGACAGATGATCGTCTCGAGTCCGGTGGGGAAGGGAGCGGCACGACATCACTTGCACTCGGCAAGTTGACTGGTTGAGGCGCTGGTGGTTTGGTGACTGCTATGACAGGAACTTCGGGGGTATTAATTTTCGTGTCGTCAGCGAGTGCGGCTGGCTCTTCACTGACTTGTTGGCCAAAGACGGGTATCGGCACGATCGCTGCGGACTCATTAACATTCAAGACGCCTAGGCCGTAGCTGTCAGAGGCCTATGATTTTCAGCAAAGTCAGTCAAAAGAATTTTACGGACGTCCTACCTTGCCCCTCTCAACAGGCGAGGAAAGGTCATGCAAGAGGCCTGCCTCGTACCATTTTTTAACACTCTTGTCGGCCCATGCTTCCAAAGGATTCCATCCCCTGTACGGCTCAGACATCCGTAATCCGCCCGGACCTCCGTCTCCACCACCGTCTCCTTGGCCGCGCCCATTCCCATCATAAAAGTAGGCCTCGTAGCCGAGTTCATCTTCACTGCCCTCGCCATCGCTGTTGCCATGTCCAAACACGTAACTCTCGCCACTCTCCAGTTCATCCGCGAAATTTGACAACCACCGTGCCCAACCCCCAGGACCGTCGCCGCTCCAAAGAACAACTTTAGTGTCAAAGTCCCTGCCAAAGACAATTACTTGTCCGACGCTGCCGCCTTCTGCAGGGTTGAGATCCACGCCGATGTAGTTGCCAACCTTGTCGACGACGAGGGGTATCCAGCCTCTCTGCGAGTATTCTTTGCGTATCCAACCGTCTGGTATCGAGTGCATGAGGCCACGAAGACGGAGATTAGCACCGGTCGTCGGGTCATCGTCAACTTCCCTCCAAAACCTCCACTCCTCTAACACGTCTTCAAGCGGCAGAAGCGAGAGCCCAAAGAAGAGACCCTCGGAGCATCCTGCAGCGGACTCGGCCTCTTGACCGTTGACGACCAAATATGACTCTCGGATGGGTTGGGGGAGCGCGAAACCGAACTGCATTTCTATTTGCGCCAAGTCTAGAGGAAGAATTCCGTAATTGAGCGTGTCTCCTAGTTCTGGGTATTCACGGGCGAGCCAGACTTTTATCCGATCCCAAGTAATGGTGAGAGGCGGATATGGCGGTGGTGGCGTCATTGCATTAGTGTATGGTATATTATGTAGAGGAAGCAAAGAGGTTGGTCGGGACCGCGAGCTGTTATAGATGCGCTCAGACACGAAACACGAGAGAAATGGGGCGGTTGCTCACGATGTTGGCGCATACGCATATGAAGTTATGGGGGACTGCGGAGGGTAGGTATAAGATGGGCTGAGTGGTTCCGGGGCTTGCAGGGTATCTGAGCCGAGTGCATCAGGGTGTGTAGCCAATGCAGGAGAGGTTGTCGGGAGGGAGAAGGCTTCCTGGGTGGTTGACATTGCCTGGCCTCTCCGCAGAGACTGCTTGGTGCCACCAGTGGCGAAGAAGTTGACGAGCCAGTTCATCGTTGTCGGCGACAGAAAAAGGCTCCACGGTTGTTGTCGAGCTGGCAGTGGATACTAAACGCGGATAAAGTGAACCTACTTAATGTGAGTTGCCAGAGTTGCTCCACTGCCGACGTCATCCTCCGCAGCAACCTCATACATGCCAAATACTAGTACGACTTTCTACTTCTCCATCTACCTCAGTCAGTCCACATCGAAAACCGCGCTGTCATCCTTGGTGCCCAGGTCCACGGCCCCACCAATCCCTCCGCTGAGCTCCCGTGGCGATAGCCATTCAGCTGGGGCTTCCCTACCACCACCTGCTGGACATGAGCATGGAGTCGCACATACACCAAACGTGGTCACATCAATGTGACCGCCGCGAATCGTGCCGGATTTGTTGAGTCCGTTGGTCATGCCAGTGTGTCCAACGGCCGCGAACATCCCTTATGACCAAAGACAGACGCACCAGGCAACAATGTCATTGGTAATGTCTCTGTGAAAAGGTCAAGTAAGTCTCATGAGAAATCTATATTACTGATGGATTTGCATTGTCCTCCGACAATGGCAACGGGCTCATTCCCAGGATACCATTCTCACCTGCAACCAGATCCTGATGCTTGTACGGAGGTATTCACTGACCGAAGTTGACTTAGGAGTCATCCCCTATTTCTTGCGGAGCACGTCGTGCTATTCTGCGACGAGTGCTCTGCGCGATCTTGGGATTTGTTGCCCGGCTCGCGAATGATGGAGGTACAATGGCCATAACTTCGAACTGTTTTGGCTACGTGCATTGACGATTCGGTCGACGAAAGGGCAGTGAATCGCGTTCGGCAAAGTGGTGCCGATGGGTACCAACCTCTTCCGCCTGTCCGAAACTTTGGTTACACAACCAGAGTAAAACTCTAACGATAAACCTCGACAACGGTGAGTCTCGCATGCCTTGCCATGTCGTTGTTACAATGACTTGCGACATCATTACCTACACCAAGAATGTCAGACCGACGGCCGGCGAATCGTACAATCAGAAACCCACGTTCCCAGCCGCTTTCCATGCGTGTGCGAAGGCAACGCCACTCCCAATCGCTGGTTCCATAACGTATCGTTTCGCATCAAACACTCTAGACTCTCTTTATTTCCACGCCAGCTTTAATCTGCCTGCATTTGTATTCCCCTCGTTTCAACTGTTGTGGAAGCCCTGATTGGAGTCAAGAACCAGGTATGCTAGAGTGCCTTGAGTTCTAACGACACATCGCCATTCAGGTACATCTGTTCAACGTATTTGTTGTCATCACTGGGGCGGGGCTGACCCTCCAAGATGTGATATGACCAATTTGTCCAGCTGACTTGACTAATGCATCATACACGTCACGATAGCGCCACCCACCCAAACCTCCCTCGTCCGAACCTGCATTATTCCAGATCACCGTGAGCCCTTTCACATGTCACCTCTTCAAAAGGGCAGTCATCTGCGTTTCTACAAAGGCACGAGTCCCTGCCCGATTGGCTCTCGCGGCTTCTCACCTGGAGTACCCCATTGTCCGAACCCTAGATAAGGCGTCAAGCTCAAATGCCGAGGTCAAGTGCAGGTGCCACCTGATCGATCACGGTTTATCGGCTAATGCTAATCGGAGACCCACTGATCGGTAGAGCTGTCTGTCAACGTTGACTCTTGACCCCGATTCTCTGAGCACTGACTGGTTCGCCTAATAAATGGCGCTGCCATATATGGGTTGACCAGTGCGTCCTTGTCACTTGCGCTCGACTTTTCCCCGCTGATGCACCTCCGCTCAATAGGACACTCTTGACATCCTTGACTGCTTCATCAGTCAAGTCCCAGAATTTGCCGCTCCAGAGACCTGACGCCGCGACGCTCTGTGATTCCCGACATGAAAATGGCACAAAAATACACCCAATCTCATTTTATTCGGGGCAGCGACAGAATAGACAGCCTGGAAATGATGGGAGCTGGTAGTTTAGCGCCTCATGCATTTATATATACCATTTCTGCTGTCGCACGGCTGGACACTTCATACAAGGAACTCTGCCGAGGTGGTTATAACCCTCGGCTCGCAGTCTTTGGCCCATTCCTCGACACAGATTGATTGGGCGGAACACTGGCAGTTTCAAGATATTGACATGATGATGATATACTACATACTATATGAGCCCCGAGATCGATTGACGCATATCAGACTCATCATGGTCTGCCAAGATCCCCCGAGATCTTGAAGTCGCAACCAGTCTTTGCCCTGACTTCTTCCAACGTGGCTCCCTCTTGTAATTCTGTCAGCTCCAGCACGCCGTTCTTCCTGTCCACGTTGAAGACGGCGAGTTCAGTGATAATCTGGCTCACGGTCCGTGCCCCTGTAAGAGGGAGAGAGCATTGCTCGAGGATCTTTGGACTGCCATCTTTCGCACAGTGTTCCATCACTGCGATAACCTTGGTCTTGTCGGGGTTAGAGACGAGATCCATGGCCCCACCAATGCCTGGAAAGGGTATAGTGAGAAACGAGGTGTACTGATGGGAGTAGTTTAGGTTTGAATGTTTACCTTTAACCAATTTCCCAGGAATCATGAAATTGGCAATGTCGCCCGCTTGAGAAACTTGCATGGCCTGTCGAACAGAGATATAAGCAAGGACGGGAAGGAGTGTGCCAGCTTACACCCAAAATTGCGACGTCGATGTGACCGCCACGAATCATCGCAAAGGACTCGGAGGAATCTGCGCGTGCCATCATTAATCAAAAGAGCACATTGTTGAGACATACATACCAAAGACCGATGCACCTGGTACGAGCGTTATTGTTTCCTTTCCGGCGTTGATGAGATCCCTTCATGTCGCGATCAGCGACTCCGCAAGGTGCATCCAAGAATCACACTCACGGGTCGACTTGTTCCTTTGTGGGGTAGGGACCCATCCCAAGGACACCGTTCTCGCTTTGCAGCCAAACGTGCACACCTTCGGGCAAGTGTTCGGGCACAAGTGTTGGCATGCCAATACCAAGGTTCACGTAGAAACCGTCCTGGATCTCCTTTGCGGCACGCATAGCAATCTTATGTCTTTGAGCCAATGCAGCAGCTTTCTCGCCGCTCAACGGTTCGCTTTCTCCTGCTGATTCGCTTGGAGCCAGTGTTACAAACTCAATACGCTTGGGTTCGGTTGCAGGAACCACACGATCTACGTAGATACCAGGGACGTGAATCGTGCTCGCATCCAAAGAACCGACAGGGACGATTTCATCAGCCTAGCGGTATGTGAATAGCACTAATGAATGATAAAATCACCAGCTTACCTCGACAATGGTCAATTTAGCGTTCTTCGCCATAGCGGTGTTGAAGTTGTTTTGTGCAAAGCTAGAGAAGACACATTCAGACACGGTCGACTCGGCACTCGATCCCTTGTTCTCACCGGAAAACACAGTTCCCAACCTCGTCGACTTTCCAAGCCCTGATGAACGCGACGTCACCGGCGATGGCGGTCTCCATGACGTACTTTCGGCCATCGAATTCACGCGTCTCCTTCTTTATACCTGGTATTTGGATGCCTTTGGCAAAGCCACCCTCGTTGTACTTCATGGGTATCGCGCCCTCCTCGACCGCGGTGGAAGCACCAGTAGGAGTGAAGAACGCGGGTATACCAGCGGCATGAGCGCGGATGCGTTCTACAAGACTGCCTTGAGGGCAGAGTTCTAATGAAACTTGGCCGTTGAGATACATTGCTTCGAAGGCCTTGTTCCTACAAGACCGCAATGGTCATTGTCGCGTAAGAGGAATGAAGGCAATGAACGAACCCTCCTGGGTATGACGCGATAATCTTGTCTATCTGCTTGGCAGTGAATAGCTTTCCTATTGAGAATTGGGTCTGCTAGTTTGTGTGCGGCGGGTAGCTTGTACGTACCTAGACCGTTCTCGCCTGTTCCTGCATTGTTGGAGACGGCCGTGAGGTTGGCGACATCCCTGCGCTTCACCAAAGCCGAAAGGAGGGTATCTGGGGACTGATGAATATACATGGCATCCACCACGTCACTCAGCGCGCACCTGGGACACCAGCGAGTCCAAATCCTGTTGACGTTCCCAACAGTGAGGACCGCGACTGTTTGAGCAGGATGAGAGCGTACCTCCGCAAAGCAACACGTCGCCAGATTTGACATCCTTGACAGCCTCGTCGCTCGACGCCCAAACCTTTGATCTGGGAGCCCGCACGGGCGTGCTGTAGCTCCTGAGACTCGGTCCAAGGCGTGGTCTGAGAACAACGGGCGCCCTCCGAACTCGTATGCGCAATGCCAACATGGTGACTCAACACTGGCGTCGACGGCAACTGGATGGCGACCAAGAGGAATGGAAACTACCGGAACACCGGAGCTCATCCGCCCCCATTGGTCAGAATGTCGGGTACTAGATGACCCTTCCAGCTACTAGGATACACAAATAGTATTTACGCATTAGCGTCGCCTTCCTGGTCCTTTTGGCCTGGCAAACGAGGTATTCAAGGCAGCTGGACGTGCCAAAGCAGTACCATTCCCATCGCCTAATCCATTGCCCGCGTTGAGTTCATCCCTGAGAAAGGCTTCGGTCAGCTCTCTAGGATCAGAGGTTTCTATCTTCCTGGAGGCCAATACGAAACCGCGCTCCTCGCCCAGGATAGCCCTCACTTCTCTAAAGATGATGAGAGCACCTGCCGAGTAGACCATGCGCGATTTGACCGGTGACGTGCTCGGGCACGAGTAAATGAACACTACCCACAACGACGTCAGTATCAGCCACGCGACGGCAAAGGAATAGCTAACCAATATCGCGTCCGTTCGGCGAGACGTCCTGCCAAGCAAGCAGACAATATGCTACAGAACCAATCAGTCTCCGTCGCGTCAGAACGAGTAGCCAACACATACAAGGCTCCGAGGGAGGAATGTTCACGGCCAGAGCGCCCACATCCCCGATCGGCACGTTATCGCCCAACACGATCTGCTCCAGTTCATTTATCCGCTAAACCACGGATCAGTGAACAAGCCACACCGCCAAACGAAAGCGCACCAGAATCACCAGACGATTGCCCTCGCCCGCCCGCAGCACCCCCACAGCCTCTCTCGCCTCCTCGGCCCACACATACCCAATCTCCCGGCTCCCAAGGTGATTCTGTCTCGCGCGGCTGCCCTCGTAGCCAGCGCCCGCCTCCCGCTCGGCCGCCTTGACGTCCGCCATCTCCTGCTCGCGTGCACTCAGCGGTTTCGGCGCAGCCTGGTGCCGTTTGTGCGCCGCATAGGCGCCCGGCGTGACATCCGCCCTGGACGTCGCGAACAGGCTGTCCGTGAACACTGACCCCAGTGATTTCGTGAGCGCGTTGCGCGTCGAGGCGTAGAGCATCTGGGAGCGTCAGCGCATCAGCAGCGACACGAGAGACGAGTCACCTTTTGTCGGACCTGGGCAGTGTCGGGCACGTAGCTGATCGCCAGCCACTCGGACGGTGGATCGTCCAGTCGTGCGAGAATGTAGCATGGGATGTCGTCTTCTAGGTGTTCTTGAAGGAGGGTGAGATCATCGTCCAAAGAGCCAGAAACGTCGACGGATGAGACTGGAACGAGAGATTCTGACGAGCGCGACGAGGTGAGGTGCGCACTGGGGTGATGGACGGATCCTCGCACCGTTCTGGATGTCGACCTTGATGAAACGGACGTTCTTGGTCTCGACGGCAGCGGAAAAGACTTGGGTGAGTTGTTCAGATACTCCGATGCCAGAGATCGCCGTCATGTTGTAAGCCAGATAGTAGGCTCTATCCAAAAATCTGTTCTACTACTACAATTTCAAGCAGACGCGACTGAGAGACGATCAAACGCAAGACCTGCTCCCCTCCTAGAGAGCTTCGTCTTTGTAGCTTCTGGCTTTGCACTTTCTGCCTTGTCTTGTGTCTCCTTTCCGCCGCAATCTTGGACCAGGTCTGGAACGTGAGAATGTCTTTATGGATCGTCCGCGAGTACGCAAATGTGGGCGTCTGATCCACGTCCTGGCAGAGGAACGTGCAGAGGTTCTTCACAATCTTGTCTGGAGGCTGGCTGATATTGTGTCGCACGCAAAAGTCAATGAAGTTGGCAACAGTCCTCATCTTGTCTTGACGCCGTTCATGATCCCCTTCACCACGGGGCTCACCTTGTCTGGTGTGCTTCTAAACGCCACAAACGCCGCCGCGAATGCAGCCGAAACACGAGCATCATGTTGAGCCTTGACTTCAGAATAGTGCTCGAGGAGCGCGACGAGGTGAGGTGCACATTCGGGGGTGATGTCAACTTTGATCGGACATTCACGACAGCGGAAAAGGATTGGGTGAGTTGTCAAATAGTACAAGAAAACTTCTAGAGTCTACATTATCTGGATGTATTGTTACAGTTCCCTACAGTAGATGCCAACACAAGTAGTCGTACCAGAGATCGCTGGAAAACAACAAACCAAAAATTGTCCGTATGAAATGCCAGACTGATGCTGTTACTGCATCCCCAGAGAACCCATGAAACGCGAGAGATCCAGGCCTTCATATTCGTCCTCGGGTGGGAGCTCTTCCAGACCTTGCAATAGATCCTTCTGATTGATAGGCCCAGCCGTATCTTTCACATCCTTTGCCTTCTTCTTTGCTGCCGCTGCCGCATCCTCCTCCTGCGATGTCCGCTTAAAGAGATCCAAAACGAGGTCGGTATCCATCGTAGAAAGACCAGCGTTCTGTTGGGTAACAACCGAATGTGCAATGTTGAGCTTGAATCGTTGCAATCTGCGATAAATGAGCATCGAGTACAACCTCCAAAAGTCTCGCACGTACCCCATGATTTTCTCCTCCAGAGTCCCTTTGGTTATCAATCGATAAACATTGACAACCTTCTTCTGTCCAATACGGTGAGCGCGATCCATGGCCTGCAGATCCTTCATTGGATTCCAATCGTGCTCAATGAAAATGACCGTGTCGGCGCCAGTCAAGGTAAGCCCCAGCCCACCAACGTGTGTCGTCAAAAGAAGACAGTCGATACTCGGGTCCGAGTTGAACGTCTGGACGATCGCGTGCCGTTTATTCGGATCCGTCCCACCATCGAGTCGCATATATGTGACAGAAGGCATGTACTGCTTGAACAGATCGTTCTCGATGATGTCCACCATTTGCTTCATTTGACAAAAGATGAGAGCACGATGCTGGGAGAATGCCCCACTCGGTGAATCTGCAAGTCCTTCACTCGGCTCGGCCTTCCCACCATCGGCGCTCACCGCAGAACCTCCTATGCCACAGTCGCTCAAAAGTTGACTGAAGATGTCGATGAGCAACTTGCACAATAGTATCAGGTCGGCTTACCGTAGTGCCTGCAGCTTCGGGGCATGCTGGATATCGCTCAGGCTATCAAGATTGCTACCAACCTTGCCTAGAGCAGTCACAACCGCGTCGTGGTTCGTCTTGAGAACGAGTGAGGGGTGATTGCAGAGTTTGCGGAGGTATTGCAACGATTGGAAAACGTGATGTTGACCACCTTCAGATTTCCCTGAAGCTGCCGATTGAATGGTACCTTCAGCCTCTGCTTTCGCTTCCGACTTGGAAAAGTCATCGTAGAGGATCTTTTGCAGGTCTGAAAGTTCACAGTAGTAGTCTTGAATGATCTTTGGCGGTAGATCATTCAACACATCTTCCTTCAAACGACGAAGCAGGAAAGGCAAAACTTGTTTGTGCAGCGCTTCTAGCGCCAAAGCGGCTGCGAGAAAATCCAACCTCAGTTTCGTGAAAGAGCACGGTATAAATAGACTTGCCAGCTTCGCCCGTCTTGGCTTTCCCGTCTCGACCTGAAAGAATAGGCTTGCTAAACCGCTCATTGAACGACGACTCCGTGCCGAGGAACCCAGGCATCAAGAAATCAAACAAGCTCCAGAGTTCAAGCACATTGTTTTGAATCGGCGTGCCAGACAGGATCAATCGATGTTGCGCCTGAATCGCTTTGACCGCCTTGGTCAATTTCGTCTTGGCATTCTTGATAACATGTCCTTCGTCAAGAACACAATATAGCCAATTGATGTCTTCCAAACTTCCAATGTCATTGCGAACAACTTCGTACGAGGTAATCACAACGTCCATTTTGGCCAGCTTGGTGAGAAGCTTTGATCGCTCTTTCGAACTTCCAGTGTAGAGGATAGGCCGTAGGTTTTCCGCGTACTTTAGGATCTCGTAGAACCAATGTCCAGTGAGCGTCGGCGGGCAGATGATGAGTGACGGTAAGTGAACTGCGTCTGAAGACTTTGTCTCTTCATATTTCTTGGCACGTTCCGCATGTTTGCTTGCCAATATACATATTGACTGAAGCGTCTTTCCAAGACCCATGTCTACAAATGGTATGATTCATGAAGTCGAATTACAACAAGGGCGAAAAAAGCGCACCATCGCAAAGAATACCATGCAGTTGATACTTGGCCAGGAAGGCAAGCCAGTTGACTCCCTCTTGTTGATACTTGCGTAATTCTGCATTGATCTTGACAGGCATCGCATAGGGTTCGACCTTGCTTCCATCGAGCAGTTGCGATAAGAATTGCTTCTCCTCTTGTCGGCGCTTCAGCAGCTCTTCTGGGAAACCCGGCGGGTCGGGTAAACCAGCCTATATGCACCGTTTGAAAATGTATACCGTTTCAGCGAAGAATGCCTACCTCTAGCGGAACCATCTTCACCAGCGACGCAAACGTATTCGTTGCTGTCGACCGGATGTCATCGTCTGCATCGCTCATCCGCCCAAGTACCGGAACAATAAGGAATATGACATATGGAAGTGCTTTGATATCAAGCTTCTGTACAATATCTAACACGAAGCGGTAAGTGGACGTCCTTGCCACAAAACTGGTGACGCACGATAAATGGCCTCGGTGGATCCTTGTCTGTTTGAAAGCACGACGGCATCCCCGATCAACGGAACAAGGTGTTCTATCACAAATCGCATCGCTTCTGCAGTCATGACCTCACAAACGGTAGCAAGGCACCGTGACGCTGTCTGCCGAATAATCGCGAACT
>JBBPOH010000273.1:0-16078 GCA_038091335.1 Phylloporus arenicola | reverse complement strand
GCATTTCAAGGTATACTTGTATAAGATATTTATTTGGTTCAACTTCTCATTCCCTCTAGTCTCAGGTTTCTTGAAAGGCTACGTTCGGCGGTTCGCACAAAAATCGCACGATCATCGGGGAACGCTAGAGGTGAGTAGTCGTTGTCAGTCTCGCTGATTGTGTGGTTTTTAACTTGGCACGCTGACATCCACTTTTTTTCTACACCACTGAATGGTACCGCACTACACCAGAACCCCGGACGAGTTGTCACGCTAATACACAAAGAAGACTGGAACAAATTTTCTGCATCTGTATGTGTTGAATTCACTTTTTTCAGCTCTCTTACCGTCCAAGCGTCGAACAGGATGAATTTCCGCACGACGATGTCGTATGGGGCGAGTACACATTCGTTTCCCCAAAAAAGAACTGTGTTGATCGACGGGCTTACAATGCGATTGAATAGGAATAGCCTTTACCATAGACTCGGCGTATGTCGCTGAAGTGCGTGATTATTTGGGTAAGTTCTATCTTGGTACCTATGCCTCAGAGGCAGCAACTTCCCAGCATATGATGCAACGAGTTATCTATTGACTTTCGAACAGATTACCGGGAAAAGGTGCGTGCATCGCCTGTGGAGGTATAGTTTCGTTTCCGATCCTGACTCGCTTTTAATGGTAGGACGGGTATACGTTAGAAACATTGGATGTATATACCATAGATGATGGGGTAGAGAAAGTCATTGTTCACGATGTGCGTCCGCTTCCCATTCCCATTGCCCTCTGCACATGTGCACAGCAATTCAAAGAGTAATTATTTCCATACAGGCATATGTATGTATTCCACGTGCATCAGCAGGTGCGGAAAGGAGAATGGCATCTGATATGACAACTGTATAGTGTTACGTCGGCCACCCAGACAACCCCTCCTTTAGTATGTTCCAATTTCGTATCCTTCGTTACGCCTTCATTATATCGCCCACCAGTTGGCGCCGAACCTCTCGATGATCTCGCAGCGCTCATTTGGCGCTCTGTTGGTCCCTCTGGCAGGAACAAGGTACCCCTTCTCCATTTCTTTCACATTTCACGTTTCATATTCCCACCACAATCCTGTGATTGGAATGCACGACACTCAGGATTACCTCTACCAACTTGCGGAGAGCGTCTGCGCGCTTGCACCAGCGTCCAATGATTCCTACCTATTTGCACTTGAGGTGAACTCGTGCTCCCAAACTTCCAATGCTTCTCTGACTGACGATGTCGCTGCACCTACGCCTTTGCCTCAGGCACGAATCAGACAACTCGACGAGGAACGAGGGGAGGAGAAACATTGACGATAGCCAAGAGCGTGCGGATACAGCTATCGGAGATGGGCGGTGCATATTGGCGCTGAGAAACGCCATATGCTGTATGGAGTGATGTTACCCACATGCACACCCTTGACGGTGAAGTTGAAGTTGAATGAACACGACACATACCTCAGATGTTGGGTTAACCTGTTGATGCAACTTTCTGCGTGATCAAGCAACCTTTGGATCGCTCTGGGACACGCGTGAGCATTTTTCCTTGACGCGCGTCATTAATCATTGACGATAAACGTGCGGGCTCAGGGGGATTGTGAATATCACACTTCGACTGTGCCTGAGCAGGGGGGATTCCTTTCTGAGGAAATGCAATAATCAAGGGTTGATCAAGGGTATGCTGGAAGGGGAAAGTGAAGGAGGCTCATGCTCAATGTGCAGTACTTGAGGCGCCAAGTGATATACCAAGGACAGCTCAAACCTCGTTTCTCGGAGATGAAAAAGATGGATACGTGGTATGCCGCTTGCCATTGTCCGATTGCTCGCTCGATTTAGGCTTCGAGGGCACCATGGTTTTGTCATACCAATGATCGTGCCAGGGAATGGTCAATGGTCAACGTTCAACGGAGATGAGAACGGCGCATTTCTCAGTCGTCTATGGGGAATTGATCAGGAACTCAAGACAGTCGCGGTGGAAAGAGGGGAAATAAGTGCAGCAAAGGCTGGGCGGATCAGCGTGAGGTCGTCTTCCGCGAACCTGTGTCCGTAATGAGCTAACGTAGACTCTGCCTGGACTCGCCCGGCACCCTATGGTACATTCATTTGTCAGAATCAGATTTATTCCATGCATCCACGAAGAGGCGAAGGGCGAGATCTTCACTCCGGTCTGTTATCCACTTCCTTCATCATGCCCTTCCCTCCAAGAAGCGTCCAAAACAACAAAACCGACATAGGACAGCAGAAAATTTGTGTCGCAGTTAAACCACAAGGCGTCCAGCACGCCGAAGGCAAAGGTACGGAGAAAATGCCAATATGGAAGTAAGTTGCAACATTCACACTGATTGCGCGTCACTATGAATCTAGCTTCACTGCAGTCAATCAGCTGTTCGATGGAATGGAAACTTACGAAACGTGGATGCATTCTGGATTTCATTGAAAGTGCCTTCAATGACGTACTAAGTCACGTAAATAATTAAAGCAACATGCAGCCTGTCATGCTGGTCGTTGCGCCGTACAGGTTGTATCGTCCCAAAAGGCTAGTAGCGGTGTGGCCAGCGCCCCATCGTTCACAAAAGATTATAGGCATGGGGAAAACGAGGCACAGAATGGCACAGATACTATACTCCGATCAATCGTTGTCTTGCTCGTGCTGGACATCCAAAAAGAGAACATCACGATCTTGATCACGATATTCACACAGTTGGCACTTCCACACCTCATCTGTTCAGGCTGCGGGTTCATAGCGTGTTTACAGGATGATGAAATTAGAACAAGATAACGAGAAGAACTATAACATTATCTCCGGCGTTCGTCTGACCCAACGCCCCGGCAAAAAAGAAGACCTGGCCCGAGTTTGAAATGACACCTGGTGGACATATAGTGTTTACTCGAAACCGAACTGGCGTCCGAACACACGACGAAGGCTATGTCATTTGTATGGAAGGAGATCATACCGTCATCATCGGGTCATATGCCCGTTAGCGCTCCCAGTGCAATGGCGTATATAATGAGATGGAGCCCCCTTCGCAACCCCCACACAGATCAATTCTGATAAAGAGGAAAATGGCTGCTTTTCCCTTCGTGGTGTTCGGATACGGCTCGCTCATATTCAAGGTGGGTATTTCTTAGATTCCCTCTTCAATGATATGAATTGACACACCCATGGCCAACAGCCTCCTCCATATGTAATATCCCAGGGCGAGTCTGCTTTTTATCTCCTGGGCACAGAATGATGTCTCACTCTGTCTTAGTTCCCGGATTCTTGAAAGGGTTCGTTCGTCGCTTCGCTCTGAAATCCTATGACCATCGGGGGACACCAGAGGTAGGTTCACTCATACCCACAGGCCTGAGACTCTCTGGTGACAGCGTTCCCCCGCCCCCGCTCATAAGAACCCCGGACGTGTGGTGACTATCATTCACAAGGAAGACTGGAGCCACATAGCACCATGTGTGCGTAACAAATTCCGCCTTCGTAGAGAGACTAATCTACTCACGCCTCTGCTTTTTGCCATGGTCGTATGTTGTTCTGGGATTTTACAGGATGCGTGCCCAGAAGAAGACATCGTGTGGGGTACTTATTCCTATCCATTGTATAGGAAAATGTTGAATATATTGACTGAAAACAGGCGTGGCGTTTACCATAGACCCGAAGCACGTCGCTGAAGTTCGTGATTACTTGAGTACGTCCCTTATTGTGTCCTGGAATTACAACTCACAATTCTGCGTTGTAGCCAACCGTGAGACGGTGTGTTTTCTCCTCTTTTATGTATCCCGGTTACGTTAGGAACTTATATAAGATTCGTGGCAGGACTACATGGTAGAAACGCTGGATGTGTATACAAAGGAAGGCGGGAAGGAGAAAGTTATCATACACGATGCGTGCGTGCGTAACGCATCTGCTTTCTTTTCAAGCTGGGAGATATGATAACATCGCCTCTTGCAGTGCTATATCAGCCGACCGGACAATCCGTCATTTGGTACGTGTACAGCCACCTCCTCCCCCCATGGAGTAGCATCGATAACCTATTTGACCAGTCCGCTCTGAACCCATTGATAACCTCGCTACCCTTATCTGGCGCGCTGTCGGTCCGTCGGGTCGCAACAAGGCATGTGCCTCCTTGTTCCCGGGCTTCTCCATCGTCACGACCCACACACATGCACAGGATTACCTTTACCAACTTGCAGACAGCATGCGTGCACTTGCGCCTGCGTCATACGACGCTCATTTGTTCACCCTCGAAGTTGGTATTCGCTTTTTTTCTTATACTCGCCCCTCTCCTTTCATTGTTTTCTTTTCCGCTTTTGACACTACTTCATGGACCAATGGAGATACTGACACATTTGTATTTAATTGCAGAACAAAATAAGACAGCTCGATAGGGAACGCGGGGAGAAAATTATGTGCTATTGAGCCATCTCTGACGCCGAGGAGTAGTAACAAAACTGACAGGCTGATCGGAGATTTGTGTATGTCCGATTTTTTCCTTTGGTTTGCCAACAAAGGAATGGTTGGGGAGGATGGTGCAGAATAGCGTTTGCTCTCAGTACGTATGATAAGTATATTTGCCAATTCGTCTCTGCAGAAACAGTGGCATGCTTGCCATAATACTGCTGGTGACGTCCCTTGGCAGTTGTTATACTCAGCATGAAATGTCAGTGTTTCAATAATCGTCCAAGATGTGGGTTCAAGGTTGCATGTAGTTAAGGTATTAGATTAGTGGTCGAGATTTGAGTCTGAGCAAAATTCTAACTCCACCAGGCTGCAATTCTAGTATCCATCGATCATCCACGAGGTGAGTCTTGGCACCACGAGCAAGCTGTGTCTGAGGCTCCAGCGATGACGTACTAGCGGACACGCACTTGGCTCGTGCCATTCCACACAGGCCTCGGGCTCTGGCCTATCACTTTCCCATTTCTTTTGCACGCAAATACTCTAGCTACCTAAGAACACCACGTCGCAATCTGGGTCCCTTAGCTCGGCCAATCTCCTGTCCCTCCTTCCATCGCTCGTAGTCTGAAAGGTTCATCAGCTTCCTGCTGCTTCCAATACACTTGCAATACCAGTTAGACTCTCCCTTTTGGACTTACCGGTTGCATATTTTTGGTGGTTCACGATCTACACATCCTGGCAACGCATTTGTCCACGACATTTCCTTAGCAAATATGTACGTCGTCTTTGTTTTCTATATTGGCTATTAGCGCAAAATATCTTCTAATATTGGTCGACTCTCCTGTTGACTTTTCACTTTCCATCAGCCATGTGGTTTGGTGTCGTGCTTCCCTTCCTCGGTTTACTACTATCCACTGCTCGCCTCGCCTCCGGTCTTGGCTCGTCGTGTACAGCTCCTCTAAGCGGTGGCCTCGCATCGCCTTCCGAGCCCTATTGGCTTGAAACGATAAGACACCAGGGGTCGTCCCCACTTCACTCCAACCCAAGTTCATATCAAGTTTTTCGTAATGTCAAAGACTTCGGGGCCAAGGGTGATGGAATACATGATGATACCTTCGCGATCAAGTTGGGTTTGCGATTGTCCCACTCAGATTTTCACTCATGTCCGCGTTCCTAGCTTAGCCATGTCGTATGGTAATCGCTGTGGCGGAGGAACGTGGTGCAATTCCTCGACGTAGGTAGTTATCTCCGACCAGGCTTTCTAACTCAGTATATGTTTGTAGTGTCGCTCCAGCAATTGTATATTTTCCTCAAGGGTGAGCATGTTCTATTCGATCGGTGTGTGTGCCGCACTGAGCCACGATAAGCGAATTTCTTGTGTCATCGCCTATTGAAACTTACTACTATACCCAACTGATTGGGGATGCCAAGAATCCTCCGACGATTCGTGCAAGCCCGAACTTCAACGGAATCGCAGTCATCGGTTTGTTCTTTCGCGCCACTTTGGTTTAATTGATTTAATATGGAGCAGACGCTGACCCTTACATTCCCGATGGTTGGGGCGCTCAGTGGTTTGCCAATCAAAATAACTTGCATGCCTTTTCAGCTGTCTTGCGTCGCCCGTTTGCTGAAATTGTCTCCATGCAGCTTCCGTTCCGTGCGAAACCTGGTCATCGACCTAAGGCAGGTTCATTCAGAGAAAGAGGCGACAGGCTTGCACTGGCAGGTGGCCCAAGCGACTTCGCTCGTTAATGTCGTGGTTGAGATGTCTACCGCATCCGGCACTAACCATCGAGGTAAGGAGGGGAATAGCTATTTCCTTGGACGACCCCTCATTTCTATTATTATAAGGGATATTCATGGAGAATGGAAGGTGAGCGTTCCCTAATTGTATATTGCGTTTCAGTGGTCACGGCCTGCATCACTTTAGCGGCGGTTTCATGGGGGGTAAGTGTGCGTGATAATGATTATGAACGCAGGCTTATAATTTGCAGACATTGTCTTTAATGGAGGTAATTGGTGACTACTAGTTGATGAGATAGCATAACGAACGCTCATTCAGGAAAGGTGGGCATCCTTGTGGGGAATCAACAGTTCACGGTTCGAAACCTTACTGTTAACAATGCTGATGTTGGTGAGTGGGTTTCATCACCTCAGTAAAGTGAAGCTCGATTTGGGTACTTCTCAGCCGTGTCGGGAATTTGGAACTGGGGTCCGTTATTTCATTATCGACAAGCGAAACATTTCACTGATAACTTCCCCAGGGTTCACTTTCCAAGGCGTTACTGTCACCAATTGCCGGGTGAGGGAATTAGAGCCGGTTTTCAGGCGGGGAATGTCTGATTTTTCTTCATAGGTTGGCTTTGACCTGAATGTTGGTGGAAGCACAGCAACGAACCAGGTGAGAAAACTCCTCACCCACATGTCCTTTCATCATTTACTGAACATCTCTAGGGTGTTGGCTCCGAGGCGATCATCGATGCAGTCGTCACAGACACATCCATATTCATTCAGTCCTCTGCGGCCAGCCACGGCACCCTTCCGTACTCCCTGGTTCTCAACAATATCAAGCTAACAAACGTTCCAACGGCAATTGGCCTTGCAAATGGAGATGTCATTCTCGCAGGGGGTACTATTACTATTTCCTCGTGGGCTCAAGGAAACATATACTATGGAATTGAGGGCCAGAAGACTTGGGTACAAGATAATATTATTACTGCCAACAAGCCCTCTGTGCTCCTCGATGGAAACTCGGGCCAAATCTTTGGAAAGGGTCATCCCCAGTATATAGACTACGCACTCAGTCAGTTCGTCAGCGTTAAAAGCAAAGGTGCCAAGGGCGACGGCCTGACAGATGACACTGCTGCTATCCAGAAGGTCTTTGACGAGGTATTTCTTATACTTAAGGTTGATTCCTGAGATATTGTCTTACCATGTGTGTCTCACAGTATGCTGGATGCAAGATCATTTTCTTCGATGCAGGTATATACTATGTCACGGACACGATCACCATTCCTGCAGGGACTCAGGTTGTCGGAGAAGTATGGCCCGTCATCCTCGCGGGGGGCATAAAATTTCAATACCAGACCCAACCACGGGTCGTCGTGCAAGCAGGCACGGCAGGCTCTGAGGGTATTTTGGAAATCAGCGACATCCTCTTTGCTACGGTTGGCCCAAGTAAGCGACTGCACTACTGGGAGCTCCCTCCTCCTCAGCTGAATTGGCCTCCTTACAGCTGCCGGAGCGATTTTGCTTGAATGGAATGTCCATGATCCCTCCGATCAGCAAGGCGCCGCTGGTCTTTGGGACACTCACATCCGGTACGTCGTCAAGTGCATGCAAGGAGCCGTTTCATTCATTCACCAAGAAGGATTGGAGGAGGTCTGTATATGTAGCATACACTTTCAGAATCAACTAACAGCATCCATCTAGCTGTGGGTACAAATTTGCAACATGCACAGTGCCCGTCCGGCTCCGTCAACATATATTGCCAGTCTGCATTTTTGGGCATCCATCTGACTCCCGAATCTAGCGCATACTTTGAGGTTAGTGTTGTGGTTTTATCTATCCCGAGGCCGCGTATTAATCTAATAAACAGGGAACCTGGGTGTGGACTGCAGACCACGATTTAGATGTGAGAAACTCGCCTCAGATTTCGATCTTTACTGGGCGTGGTGTCCTTTCGGAGTCCGCAGGACCCGTTTGGTTCATCGGGACTTGTAAGTCGACAGTAATTTTGTCCTCGCTAATCCTAACAATGTTCATGGTCATAGCATGTGAGTCTCTTTGAGTGCAGTGGCCATTTGGATGCGGTCTTGATACATCGTTCCAGCGGAACACGCGGTTCTCTATCAATATAGCTTGGTGAACGCTCGGAACCATTACATCGGCTTTGCTCAGACAGAGACTGTGGGTGGCCATCTAGTGTTTTCTTCCACACCACTGCTGAAACTACTCCTGCTGGTAGCCCTACTACCAACCTATCCCTCCTGCCCCCTCGCCATATAGATCTTCTTCGGCATATCTTGACCCCACATTCGCTCATAACATCAACACTGCCTGGGCAATGTACATCCAATCCTCTTCTGATATCATTATCTTTGGTAAGTAGTGTGGTCAAACATCATCTCAACTATGTAATTGACGCCCTCTCACTTAGGCGCGGGATTTTACAGCTTTTTCCAAGTACGTGGTCATGACACATCCATCCTTGCTTTACCCATTGTTTATCAGAACTACACCCAAACCTGCCTTGAAACTCACACGTGCCAAAACCAAATCCTGAATATCGACTCGGCATCGGACGTGTCCATCTACGGCGTGTCGACCCTCGGCTCCACATACCAGCTGAGCGTGTCAAAGAATGGCATCATACGTGAGAGCGACAATCGGGATGGGTTCCAAAGCACGTTCACGGCTTGGAGCCCAGGCTCACGGCTTGAAGTTGACGTATCATGTCTCTATCGTTGGCTTTGGCATTGTCTCGTTTCCAACGGTGTGTGGCAGTGTCTTTTGAGAATGATGATCGCGCGCACGGTGTAACGATTCGTACCTTTGTATGTAAAAACGAAAATTCTGTGACGGACAGCGCTGAGCGCTGGGCTTCGGAACGGTTGGCTTTATTGTAGTGGCGCATTACTGCAATACGAGAAGAGGTGGATTTTGTACAAGACATGGTTTTTATCTACACAACAATTTAACTTGAAGCTTCGAACACACCGCCCTGCAGACTTTCCTTCCATTCGCTCCCAGAACCGGCCGATATATCGCTATACCCATTCTTTCTTTGCACAACGAGACTCGGAACGATTGAATAGCTCCTCAAGCGGCCACTCCGGATGAGCCATGCATACGCCTGGTCGAGTGCACGAGAATACGCAAAGGGAGGATAACGTAAATGCTGCAGAAGCCTCCGGGCACCTGAGAGCGAGAGCGCGTACGCGTGGGTGCATTTTGGATAGTGCGATGGATGAAGGTTCATATCCGTAAATCCCGTAAGCGATGGATAGTAGGATTCGTTGGACCAGCAGTGACCTTGATATACGATAGAAATGATTCAGGATGCCATGGTTCACTTGCGCTGTCTGACATGTGCATGCCAGTATCGTCGTACGTACCAAAGAAGACGATATCCCATCCTCCAGGTAGGAAGGTCCAGACCTGAGACAGCCTCGTGGAAATGTCTTGTTTCATGTCGAGATCGTCCTCAAGGATGACAGCTACGTCATTCTGGCCATGCGCATCCCGCCCGTCAACGAAGCTGCGAATAGCCAAGACGTGCGAGTGCCAACAAGCGATCTTTGCAGGTGAAAGCATCATCCACTCGGGGGTGTCCTTTGTGAATGCTGGTATCGCATCGTCTTCCGTAGAACATGGCATCCTCGAAGACGTCAAGCCAGATTTTCCGGACTTGGACTTTGTGGAAGGCGACGTTTCGATCCACGTATCAGAGCCAGATGGACTTAACGGGGTCGCATACGAGGCAGAAAGTGCGTTTATCTCCTCTGGCCAACGGAAGCCCGACGTGCCCATTTTCTTGCCCTCGGCGCGCTGGAAAGCTACCCAGTCGAGGACACGATTGACAAGCGTCGCATTTCCGGGGACGGCGTCGATGACAGTCCACGTCAGGTCCTGGATCGTTCGCAGAACCTCCATCTGTTCCCGTCTGTCTTGTCGATTGGCGAGCGAAATGACATAGATGTGCGCGTGAGGAACTCCAATACCGCGATGAGGGCGAATGTTCAGGTTGTTCTGTGTGGACACGTCGCTCGGGCTCGTGTTTCTTGCTTGTTGCGCTTCTGTCGTTTTAGTCGTACTTTGATCGAGATCCATTTGAAGGAGTGCAGATAAGGTGGAAGCTTTTGGGACTACGGAGACCGCCAACGACCAAAGGATGAAAGTGAGGCCTGACAAGAGGAATATGTACCTCGTCGATGTGACCTTTCTGAGGATTGCTATGGTTGACATGACGTCGGATACAGGGAAAACTCCGCTGTGACTGGACGCAAGTACTGCGCAAGTCGCACCGCCATGCACCTGATGGTTTAATAACTCTCATCCAAGACGATTTTGTAGCCCCAAAACCCTTGTTCCGATTCCTGCGACACCGCTGACAGCCACCCAGGATGCCAGACCTACTACCGGTTCAGAATGTGTCAGGCGTTTTCTATGGAGTCTCAGGCGTCGCTGCTGCTGTTTTCGTCATCATTAGGTTTTCACGCCGCCCCAATGTGAGCGAGATTACTACCTCCATTGCTCCATTTTGCATCTAGTGGTAAATCTTGATTCGCTTCGTTAGCTTGATGCAATCCCAACCGTTGGATGCAGCAGCTGGCTTGGTTCCTGGTGGGCTGGTTTGAAGTACCTGACAAATGCCGTCGATGTGATACAGGAAGGATACGAAAAGGCTGGTCCCTCGTCTCTTGTCTCTGTCGAAACTCACCTTGTCATAGCACAAGGCAGCGCCATTCAAGATTGCAGATCGTTTCAGCTGGATAGTCGTCGTGAGCAGCCGCAAACACGTAGAAGAGCTAATAAGAGCACCAAAAGAAGAACTTTCTTTCGTAGAGGGCACCAACGATGTTAGTTGTTGTCCTATTCTCCTGAGATTGGCTGCACTGAAGTTCTCTGCAGAGACTCAACACCAGATATACTTTGGGAGACGATCTTCATGACCGGCAGTATCATCTTGGAGCCCTTCGTAATCAGCTCACTCGCAATATTGGACCGTTATACCCTGAGATCAGAGACGAGATTGTTACTGCTTTTGATGAGCTTCTGGATCTCACAGGCGATGGTGAGGTGTTGATTCCATCATCAGCCGATACGCATTGAAGTTAGGAAACTCAGAGTGGAAGAGTGTACAAGCGTTGCCTCTCATTCAAAAGGTCGTCTGCAGGACAAGCAACAGATTATTTGTTGGCCTTCCATTATGTTTGTTTTCCATTTTTTCCTCGCAGTCACTCTGTGTGTGTTACCCAGTTTATTTCTCTAGGCCGGGACCCAGATTGGATTGATCTCAACATCCAATACGCATTTGATATCGGCAAGGCAGGAGCTTTGTTAGGGCTATTCCCCAAAATTTTAAGGCCGTAGGCGATCTCTGTTGGCTAGTGGGCGACAAACCTCTTACCAATTATCAGTGTGGCAGTCTTTTTCTTTTCAGGCGTCGCTCGAGGTGCTGCGCGTGGTCTGGAACACCTTAGACCAATCATCGAACGGCGGCTTAGAGATACCAATGAGTATGGGAACAAGGATGTCGAGCAGCCTGTCTGTCTATTCATGCATCTTCCCTCGACTTGAATGTGTTCACTTTTTTGTTAGAACGATCTCGTCTCATGGTTGATGGAAGAAGCAAAGGGTCCACCATTGACGTTGGAATCTTTGACAACTCGCGTACTATTCGTCAACGTTGCTGCTGTTCATGTGGGCGATAAGTTTTTTCGTGTCTATCCTCTGACTGGTTCTTTTGTGTCAGACATCTTCCAATGTAGGTTCTGACCAACATGGTAATCCTAACTTGAGGTGACGTATTGCGTCATAGGGCTTTGCTCACGCACTTTTGTACCTTGCGGAGAATCCTCAGTATGTCCAACCACTTCGCGAGGAAGTTGAATCCATTGTCGAAAATGAAGGATGGTCGAAAGCTTCACTGAGTAAAATGCGTAAAGTCGACAGCTTCCTTAAGGAATGTCAACGACTGGAAGGGATGAGTGCGAGTCAGTCAGCATTGTATTCCTTCATATGGCAGTCATACTGATCGCCTACTTTCTTCTAGTGGCCATTACGCGCAAGGCTATGAAAGACTATACTTTCTCAGATGGAACTTTTATACCGAAAGGGACACTTATCGGCGTTGCTACTCGATCTTTGCACTATGAAGAACAGTTCTACGAAAATCCAGACAAATTCCAGCCCTTCCGCTTCACTGAAATGCATGGAGAAGACGACGACGAAACGAAGGGTCAGTTGGTCTCCTCTTCGATGGAGTATCTGGTGTTTGGACATGGTAAACATGCATGGTATGATGCTTTTTGTCTTTCTGCTTTTCACCTAGAGATTATTGGATCTTTGTTTCACTATAGCCCTGGACGTTTCTTCGCCGCAAATGAGCTGAAGTCCATGCTGGCGCATGTTGTTGTGACGTACGACGTGAAGCTGGAGGACAATACAACACGCCCGCGTAGTCTACGCTTCGGTGCCGCAATCATAGCCGATCCCCGCGCAAAGGTCCTGTTCAGAAAAAGGGACAAGTGAGGGATTCCATTTTTCTTCTCTCTGGGTTCCGTCTTTTTTTTTTCATGCACTACCTCGTGTTTGTTTGTGATTCAATTGCTTGAGTGCCATGTCATAATGTGTAGACTCGTATTCGACTGAATATTGCTTTCATCTGGCGACCCAGCTCACTCGCACAGTACACTCTAGCAAAATGCGTTTGGATCACAAGAACACCCACATCTCTCGATCACTATTTGTCACATCAAGTACAAAGGCAACACTCGCATTCGACTGAACGTTGGTCCAGGGCAAGTCATCGTCTGCCGTGCCGTGCCGTGCGCCACGTGGAACTCGCCAACCGTGGGTCGAGCGGTATGCTTGTATGCTCAATGCTAGCTCGACAATCGACATGGACACATCTAACGCGCAAGTACACACGGTAAGTGTTTCATATTGGCCGGCTTACACGAACAGGATGCACCACCCGTCGACGTCGAACTTGCTTGGCGACAGTGAGCGATGCCTGAGCACGAACGTCATGTTTCAAGGACTCGATACTATACGCACACAACCGTTGACCTAAGCGTTCAGTCGACACGTCACCCAAGGCTATGTCACTTAGAGTGGTCGCTGTCCGTGTTCGACGTCACAGCACCATGTTTATAGTCGTAAACGCCAACGTCCCTACCGAATGCAAACGGAAGCAACACCACCGGAATGGTGCTAGTGTTCATGCACATTCCATCGCGTCGCTCAAACCAGCGTCAAAAGGGGCAGGTCTCAAGACGGTGCCAACAGCAAACGCGACCACGCTCACAAGTCAGTGCCCAGAGACCCAACAAGACGGATTTACATTTTCCAAGCATCCTCAGACGGGGCGGGTAATTCTTTGCATATGTGCAGGGCTACTAAAACATCGAAACAGTCATCCTTGACTTTTTCTTCCTTTGGCAACCCTCACCCACACACGACTCCCCAACCGTTATACTCCAATGTGCCATCTTGTACGCCAACAAGCCACGCCCGAATCGCGCGCCCGACCGCGCCCAACCCGTGTCCATCCCCACCCGCGTCCGCTGGGCGTACGTCTAGATCGCGCCCCTCAAACCCAATCTTGTGAATCGCACACACGAGCACCGCCGTGCCGACACAGAAAATCTCACGGAACTTGTGCGTTGCAACCCATTCCCGGAGTTCTTGGATCGTAAACGCGCGTTCGGCTGGGTGGAGAGCCACTGCGTTGCTCCTGGTTTCAGATTCAGTGTCGGCCTCGGCTTTGGTCTCGGAAGACGAGGCGACGGTGGCGACAAAGGCAGGGTCCGAGAGGAGCTCGAGACACGACGCGCGCGTCACCCCCGGCAAAATCGTCCCATCCAACGGGGGTGTAAAAACGTCACAGCCTGTCCATCCGTCAGCATCCATCCTTGCGCGACAACCGATCGCGACGCGAAGACGCACCATCCCCGTCCTCCCGATCGACGACGACAAATATATTCATCGCGCCTCCCTCTGTGACCCAATCACCCTTTCCGTCGTTTCGTGGCAAGAGCCAGAGCACCTGGTGGTACCCCGCCGCAACTGCGTCGCGTTGCAGCAAAAATGTAGGGGCGTAGTTGCCGCTGAGCTTATGTCCGCCCGTACCACCCGGCCACGTCCGCACAGCGTGAGACACGGCGAGGAGCGAGATGGGGTGAGCAAAGTAGGGCCCCGAGGGGGTAGCGATGATGTAGAGGATCGCATCGTCCGACGCGGCGATCCCGAGCGCTATTCCGTGGATGAGCAAAGAGATCAGCGTCCACAATGGAGAGGGGCAGGGGATGGTTACCGGTTCGGGTACCGATCATGGTTGGGCGGAGGTATAGGCTGTACCCCGGGAGCGCCGGAGTCCACCGCTTGTCGATCTGAACGAGGCGCTTGATGAGCTCGAGCACGGCGTCGCCGTCGACGGGCTATGCGCATACCCATTGTAAGATGGGCAGAATGAGAGCGAGGTAGATGGATACACACTGGAAGCGCGAGACGCGCTGCGGATCGCTCCAGACGCCGCATGTTCATCTCGGGGCGGAACAACCGCACTTTACCATCATGTCCAAGGTAAGCCTGTGACAAGCGTTTGATTAGAACAATCTCTCGCAGACATGCAACTTACCTTCATGCCCTCGAACATGCCGTTGGCGTACTGCAGACACGACGAGGCAGGGTCTACCGCGAGCGGTCCGTACGGCTTGATCTCCGGCGCAGACCAGCCCGCTGCTGGGTCAAAAGATGTGATGGCGATGTGGTCGCTGTACATCTGTGATGCGGTCACCGGTCACAGGTCAGACGCAGAGAGCATCAGCGTGTTTCAAATCAAATGACCCATGCGCGTCGCACATAACGAGCGACAAACGGGAGAGGATACGCACCGTGCCAAACTTGAGCTTGGTGAAATCTGGCAGAGGCTTGGGTGCATCGGTCAGTTGAACCCTCAGCTTGGCCATCTGATGCAAATTATGTATGCATTGAGAGGGAGAGTACACTCATCCACGCACATCAAGTCTTGCGACAGCATCTTGCTCGCCTTCGCCTCCCCGTATCCCGCACGGAGTGTCTGTATGCCTGGTTGGTGTGGAGTCGATCATGTGGGTGGTTACCAGGCCTATCAGTCCGGACTTGCTTTTAATCACCCTCGGTCGAGTCATGATATCAACTTTACGTCCAGGTTATCAGACCAGGAACGCCGGGAGTGAGATGATCCCTTCGGCTGATCTCGGACCCAAGGATATCTGTCATCCAGTGCTTGAAGTGCCACGGGCGTGCCAGTGGAAAGTCACAAAGCCACGAATCCGGGCGGGCCCTAGTCATGAAACATGGCAGTGGTGGTCGCACGATATGGCATGGTTGAAAATATACAATCTTGGGTAGCCTTGATACTAGTAGGAACTTGGAAGAAAACGCATAAACAAGTGACGAACTAAGCAACGAAGCTCTATCGTGACTCTACATAGCATCGTCAATAACATCCTCGTCATGGTGTACATGCCAGAGTCTCTGGGTCAAGGGTTCATCGGTGATAATGGCTAAGCTTATTGTTTGAATCCGGTCCATGTCTATTAGGACCAAACATGAGCAAGCCAAGCTCGGCCTCATCTGCCGAGTAAGAGTAATCAATAGGCTTACTCAAACTATTCAGTAGCACAGTATATAAACCTGTACTCTAGGGGACAGTAATTATAAGCCAGACCTTTCCCCTCACCTTCACCTGCTCGAACTCTCCTTTCTCGCCTCTCTCGTGCTGCGACACTTATAAGTAGCGAATCCCGGCGATTCTAACATCTACATTGTTGACCACGCCAATGCATCGTGGGACGGCCCCCGCCACCTTGGCTTTGCCACGGGATCGCCGCAAGTGATGGATATGGCGGGGGTGGCCTGCGTGTAGCACTTCAAACACTGCCAGTGCCGCATCGGCCAATCTTGGACCCAAGGATGTGTG
>JBBPOH010000272.1:0-16083 GCA_038091335.1 Phylloporus arenicola | reverse complement strand
AGCTTATCGTCCAATGGCAAAAGGTTCTCAGATAAGAACAAGGAGAACCAATCATATACTGTATGAATATCAGCCAATCATGGACAGTGTTCTCTAGTTGAATGACTAGGATATGTCAAACACCTTCTGGTGCTTCTGATCGGAACACAGTTTCGAAGTCAGAACCATTGACATTTTCAACACCGACTGCTCCCTTGCTACAACACTGGATGTCCTTCCATGCTCTGCCCAATCCTTCCTATCACAAGCATGTGGACTCTCTGTTGATGCTGTCATCCAATGTTGGTCAGCCTTCAAGGAGATTGCATGGTGCGGTGATCAAACTCATACTCTCCTTCAAGTTTCCCCTTCCACCTTCCACCTGCACGGTCTATCCCATGGCTTTAGTATGTATATATGCCAATTCATTGTCATATATCGTAAATTCAAAAATTTGCAGCTCTGCGCATGCTCTTTCCACCCACTCAGCATTGTCCAGCACCTTCCTGTCCCCAAACCCTCAAAGGAATGCATATGATGCATGCAGAACAACAGCAGTGTGTGCTCTACATGCTTGCCAGTGGCCCTCTGCCTGTCTATTCCGTCCACCTTTTGTGCGAAGGTATGTTATTCATACGTATGCATGGTATGAGATGTTTGACGACTATGCAGCATGCGAGATCAATTACCATCACAACTTCAAGGTTCTCAAGGGTGAACGTATCTACTATGGTGGGCTTTCCGACATCCTTCAAATCAGTGAGCATCAATTTGTAGAATGGCCAGTGATCGAAATGTGGCTGTTGCTCATGGACCAATGGTATAGACCACTTATACCTGATGCTATGCATGCTAAGTGTTTATGCTATAGTATGTTGGCGACTGCCTGTGCCTACTTCTACAACACTGCCATGTCCCAATCCAATGAGACCCCACCGGGTTGGG
Organism: Phylloporus arenicola; assembly: GCA_038091335.1. NCBI lineage: Eukaryota > Fungi > Basidiomycota > Agaricomycetes > Boletales > Boletaceae > Phylloporus > Phylloporus arenicola. The sequence goes on along the minus strand of JBBPOH010000272.1, from coordinate 15,159 downwards.
CCTTCGGTTTCACTCTCTCACAAGACCACATCTGGTCGGCATTTCTCTTCTATTGCCTACTTCAGGATGCCATGGAACGTGAAGAATACCTCATCAACAAGCATACTGGCGATCACAAAGATCGCCTCAGTGATCTTGTACAAGCACGAAACCAATGTGTGCGCATTGCAGGCCAACCTGAGATAACGCACTTTTGCGACAAGTGCACGCATTGGTACTTTGATAGTGATGGGAAAGGTAAGCACATGTCTGACTACCTAACTCATACTGACACAGAGTGCTAGTCAATAGGAAGTGTTCTGTTGTTGTAACGGATGGAATATGTATCGGCCACCCTTGCTGTAGCTGGCACAACTGTCAAGTCCTGTTGCCCAATGGCAAGGACCGCTTCTGCCCGACCCATTTTCATTCAACAACATTTGCTCTATTGTTGATTGCAGGAAGAAAATTGTTGATGGTCACCTTACTTGTGACAATGCAGAGCACCAGGAGATTGAGCGGCTTCACCGGGAAAAAGGACAGTCTCGCTTTCAGCTTCATGACCGGCTGCAGCACGCCCGCGCTATCCATTCCACTGATCCTGCATCAAATCCCCGGTTTCTTTCACACCTTACTACTGTTGAGAATGGTGACAATCAATTTACCATACATCCAAATGGTCATGTCACTACTACCGACGGCACCCAAGAGGTGCCACAAGACCCCTCCACAACTAACTCACGAAAGGTCTGCGCAAAGTTCACGCGGTCCAGGACGCACAACGAGCAACTTGCGGTTGCGCCCTGTGGAATGATCCTTGGGTGGGACACGATGTTTGGAGCAGAAGGCATTGCCAGTGTTGCGGTGAGTGATCAATTGCAATATTTTGTTCAATATGTTCTAATCACTCACGGTCCCCTAGGAATTCCTCAAGCGTACATTTCGTATTGAGGCCATCAAACCTGATCACATCATTTTTGACAACAATTGCTCCCTCACTCAACATGTCAAGTCAAATCCATATTTCACCAACATTGGCCTCTCTGTTGACATATTTCACTTCAAATCCAAACACAAGGAGACCCACACGTTCTGCCAAGAAAACTGCAACCCTGCTGCATTCCATGAGCTACTGAGCGATGATGGTGGCTGGTACTTCAATTCCTCAGTGGCCGAGCAAGCAAACATTTGGATGGGCGGATATCATGCCATATGCCGCAAGATGTTGGTAGACAAGTATGACTTTTTCCTTGACCAAATGATCTTACGGCACAACCGGACAACAAAGGCGAAGCTGGAAGCACAAGGTTGTTGCCCTGGTAACTGGCCTGTGTAGTCTATTCTGTCGTTATGTACTTGTTCTTTGAATCATTCATCAATTGTTACTGTGTCACCAAGTGATTGTTCCGTGTTCAACAAATCTAGTAATAATAAAGTACGACATGTCAAGAGGTAGTATGTATAGTAGGTTGGACGACGGCATCAACTACAAGCCACCCATGAGCCTCTTCTCGCTTCTAATCTCCTGATGAAGGAAAGTTGACCATTGCCCACTCTCTGTATGCCCATTCTTGATGTATCATTCACGAACCAATGAGGAGATGCTCCTCCAGTGCCGACGGTGATCATAGAAGGTCGATCGGACGAACCTGACATGAAAGAGCTCCTGGAACACCCGCTCCACAGAGCGATGCCTATTGCACTTGATTTGACATATCTTGAATCCGGTGTCTATCTCGTCCACATAGAAGTCGAATGGCCAGATCCAGGGGCCACGTGGAGTACACTCGTACAGATTGCTCATGGATGATGGTGGCGTGTGATGTCCAGAAAGGAAAGTAAGAGAGGAACGTGAGGACCCGTCAGACGATGGTGTGCGATTGCCGATGGATGCCTTTGTATGATTGTGTAGTCAGCGAGAGGAAAGGTTGCACTAGCGCGCATACAACAGAGGTATCAACTGACTTGAGGACCACGAAGGGTTGACAGAAGGTGTGCGGTGGCACAGAGAAGGAGGGCTGGTCATCGGTGAAGGTGGCAGCAGAATAACATGGTCGTACTCTTCCTGAAAGGCCCATCTGAACCAGTCACAGCAGGCCTCACCCATGTCGCACTGCGTTGTGTCAACGAAGTAAACAAGCGGCAGAAATGAGGACGGCTTACATAGGTGTACCATCGCCCGAGGTCTTTGTCGTCCGACATCCAGCGGCGCCAAAGCAACTCTTGAGAACAACCCAAACACCTGCGGGTGTACCTGGGTGGCGAGTCTTGCGAAAGAAAAACAGAAGGTGGTGACAAGGGAGACAGTGAGTCTTTCAGGACAGAAATGGGAGGTGATGGCGAGGGAGGCAGTGATGGCAAAGAGACAGACACTGGAACATTGTCAGTAGAATGATATGAGGAAGTGAAAGGATGCTTACTTTCTGGTGATGGAGAAGGGGATGGGGGGAGCAAAGTGTGCAAGAACTAGCCCGGTTATATAGTGAAATCGATGGCCATGACACCACACCAGGATGGAGTACAGCAGTGTCCAATGGGAGATGAAGTACAGTGGTGTCCAATGGGAGATGGAGTACAGCAGCGTCCAATGTGAGACAGCGTACTCCAACGGACACCGCAGGCATGCTGCCAGAGCCCGGCAGCATACCGATGGAGTACGGCGGTGTCGGTGGACACTGTAGGAACCCACCACAGATTACATAAGTTCGCACCTGAAGTCTTTATCAATTGGTCTCAAATTGGTCTAGTTGATGTTTTCACCTGTAAGACTTTGCGCTGTCTCCTTTGGCATTTTCCCCCTCCTAATTGATTGCATTGACATCGATCAGCTGCATTCTCAATCTTGCCGCAATGCATTCCTTGCTGCCATGGCCAATCGCCCCAGACATACAAAAGACACCATGGCACTTTGCCAGTCGTCTCCCTCAATTTTTCTCATCTATCATCCCCTCTCTTCTTTCCTCGCCCACTGCACTTGTATATTTGATGTATGCCCTTTTTTTTGGTGTTCTCAGGTTCGTGCATACCTTGTTAGACCTGCGCTTGCTAAGTACAATGTTTTTACAGTCTCGTCGCTCACATTTCTTGCCTCAGCAATGCTATCACTGTTGCCTGCTTCATGCCTTACATACCTCATCCTTATCCAGCCTCTCGTCATTGCTCATGTGGTGCCGAAGTCCAGTTACGGTTTGTAAAGCCTGAGAATCCGCACAATTCGGGTCGACCTTATTATGTGGTATGGTTCCTTGCTTTCATCTCACTTTCTCTTTATTGATTTCCTGTGTCGACAGTGTAGCACATGTCGCAATTGGTATCGCTGGGGCGACGGCTTGGGCAACTCGCCACACAATTCTCCAACAACATCACCCACTATCAACCAAGGTAAGTCACCCTTTCCCTTGTACTGTTATGTCTCACAGGCTGACACTACCCTTTTATTGACAGGGAGCTCCTTGCCGGCACCTGCAGCATCTCAGCCAGTTGTTGGGCATGCGGAGAGTGGAGACTGCTGTTGTCATGTCAAATGCATGGTGACAAGGGTCAGCCGCAATTGCTTGCAATGCATGTGTCACAAGCACTGCTGCACAGCCAGAGGTTGTTCAGCTGTAGGTCACATTACTTCCAGTGCATCAATGTCGAACCCAACGGCAAACGAGAATCCCACCACGCATCCACCACTTCCTTCCTATTATGCACCCTCAGACTCGTCAACCTCTTTCTCATCACTGTCAAACATTGATCCTGCATTATATCCACCACTCCCTGTCACTGTTTCTCCCTCATCTACTTCAAGCGGCACTTCTTCGCCCATACCATCCTCAAGCTCCTCTTCCTCATCTGCTTCTCTGCCCAAGGAGTTGCCTAGTACACAGCCAGCCCGTGTTACCATGGCCAACGCTTCAATCAATCCTCAATACACCTCACAATTACGTCCAATCTTTGTTGACCATGTCGCCAATGTTCATGAGAGGGCCAAAGAAAAGCGCCGGCGCGCCCAGGAAGAGTTGCAAGACAAGAAGAGGATACGTGAGCATGTTGTTGTATTCAGCTTTACCAAGGTAAGGCTATGTGGTTGCACGCTGTTGGATTACTTAGTACTGACTTCAACCACAGGACGATCAACCCCCAGTGGTTGTGGCATTTCAAGATGGATTTTCGTATCCACATTTCAGACTCACACAGGCCGTCCTTGACGAGCTGGAGCTGACATCCCCTGAGCTTCGCCATGTGGTCCACCACTTTGATAGAGACTTCGACACCTGGGTGATGGTGAAGGTTGACAGTGTCATTGAGATCACCAAGCCATTGCAACCACTTTTCTTCAGAGCTATCAATGTAACATCCTATCCAAGCTTCGATCGCCACCTTGCCGCTGCCACTACTCCAGCATCCCGCCAAACCCCAAATGCCTGTGTGTCTCTCTCACAGGAATGACACTTAGGCAATAGCACGGGTGCAGATAACCCGTGCGGGTCTTAGGTAAGGGTAGTGCACGGGTCGGGTAAAGGGTATGTCATTGGAACCCATACATTACATATACCCTACCCACACCCGTACCATAAACATGAATGAAAATTGCATAGCCCCATACTTGTCAGAGAGACAAATTCAACAAACACATGTCCATACTATCTGAACCAATCCTCTTTGTGTACTCCTTGCTAGCCTCAAACCTAAACTCAATGGTACCCGAGAATTTTTCCCAACGGACCCGAAAACTGACTGAAAAGGGACAAGAAGCCTTCAATGAACAATCCAAAGCCTCTCGCAAGCGACAAACTGATGCAAGTGTTGGCACTACTCCCAAAAAGGCTTGAACAAACCCAAAGACTGGCAGCAACAAGACAAGTCATCAACAGGACTATGAGAATGAATTTATTCAGGAAGTTCACAGCACCTCGAACAAGAAAGGGATTGTGGAACTTCCCTTGGACTCCGATTTGGAAATGGCCACTTCTGCCAAGGAAGATAGTCCTGAGGATGAAATGAGTGAGTAACTAAGTTACAGTAACATGACATTAGCTGAGTCATTGCATAGAACAGCTAGCAAAGGACTGGAACTCACCAGTATATGCATTCTTCCATGCCACACCCAGAATTGTTGAGAGGAAGGGTCGTCAAGCCCATGAGTTCAAATGCAGTGCAAGTGGCTGTGCTACATACATGCAATGCTTCCTTGATACTGGAGATGCAAAATCAACCGGGAACCTTTGGAAACATGCCAGGTTGTGTTGGGACAAGGATCTACTGAGCACAGCAAGCGATGCTAAGAATGCTGAGAAAGTACAGAACAAGATCCTGCCAGCCATTGCACAAGATGGGTCAATAACAGCCATATTTGAGCGAACGGGAAAAGGAAAGGTTACTTACTCACATCGCCAGTATACACAGCAGGAGACAAGGTAGGTGATGCACAACGTTTTGATGAGAACATTGGCTGATCTTCCTGTGAATAGAGCCAAAATTGTTCGTTGGGTCTCAGAGAACCTGCGTCCATTTTCGATTGTTGAGGACCAGGCCTTTAGGTCTTTGATGAAAACAGGTCGGCCAGAATACTACTTACCATCCAGTTCAACTGTATCGCGTGACGTGCGCTTGATCTTTGTGCACACACACAATCGGATCGCTAAAATGCTACAGGTTAGTTTTTCTAGCTGCCGACGAAATGAAATTAACAAATTGATATACTTACCAGGGATATGGCGGCAAGCTGAGCTTCTCGACTGATGCATGGACGGCACCCAACCATAGGGCATTTCTCGCCTTCTGTGTCCACCTAGTGCGTAATGGTGCACCGCTAGCAATGCCGTTAGATGTGATCAAGGTCCCGAGAGTGAGTTACACTCACCAAAATGTACCATAGCGGTGTACTGACACAGCGTCAGTCACATACCAGTCTCAAGATGGCAACGGTGTTTGTGAAGGTTCTGGATGAGTTCGTAATCAGAGACAAGGTTAGCATACTAAGCAATAAGTCAAAGGAACTGACCTGAAACTGAAAGAAAACACAGTTGCTGGCAGTAACATGTGACAATGCCTCGAACAATGATGTTATGGTCGACGAGCTGTCGTTTGAGGCCAAAAGCTTTCCCGGATCCACAAATCACACACACTGCTTTTTGCACGTTGTCAATTTGGTCGCAAAGTCACTTCTGTCGCTGTTTGAGATCAAAAAAAAAAACAAGGAAAAATGATGATGAGCTTGCTGACCTGATTGCTGAAGCTGAGGACGAAGCGATGGATGAAATTGAAGATGATGAAGATGATAATGTTGCCGGATGGGTGGATGAGCGAGAGAAGATGACCGAAAATGAGATCAATGAGCTAGAAGAGTCGACACGACCAGCAAAGTTGGTGTTAGGAAAGGTAAGTCAAGGCAGAAAAGAACTTGCCTTCAGTCCTAATGATTCACACAGCTCCGAAAGCTTCCATTCAAGGTTGTAAGGTCGACAACACTGCTGTTGCCCGCCTGGAATGGAATATTGAGTGACCTCAAGATGAAGCTTACTTTGCTGCCGCGTGACGTACGAACAAGATGGAATTCAACATTTGACATGCTGGAGTATGAATTGGTGCATTGGAAGGCAATCAAAAACTTGACACAGTGACGAGAGCTGAACTTGAGGAATCTTGAACTGTTTGAGGACAAGTGGGCTACCATGGAACAGCTGCACGATGTCCTCAAGGTCAGCTTACTTAATGTACATGTGGAGTGCACATGTTTGATCACCTTGGCAACCAGATTCTCAAAGACGCAATGGCATACTTTTCTCGTGTGCCGCCAAATCTTCCAATGGTGATTCCAGCTATGGATCATATTGATAAGGTCCTCGCCATGTTCTCACACAACAAGATGTACCTTCTGCCCATTCGTGCTGCTGTGTCACTTGCAAAGAAGACACTCAATCGGTACTACTCTCTCACCGATGACTCCAAACTATATCATATTGTGATGGGTAAGTTTTAATTGTCTTATTGTGATCCTAGCTAATGATATCCAGTTCTTCACCCACAGCACAAGTTAGCCTACTTCAAGAATGTACGGTGGCTGGACGACTGGATCAAGACTGCTGAGAAGCTTGTCAGAGACGAGTTCGAAAAAGCATACCAGGTTGACGGCACCAACGAGAGTGATGGGACCATTGAAGAGGTCACTCTGGTGCAGGGGAAATCACTCAAGCAGGTGTGTACTATACTACCCTTTAATTGTCTACAAACATTCGTTGCAGAATATTTTTGATAGTCTGCCTGCTCTTGCCCCACCAAAACCCACTGACCTAGGCTCCGAGCTTGACTGGTACCTGAAAATGGATGTAGAACACACCAATGACCCCATTGGATGGTGGTATGAATGCCGCACTATGTACCCTCAATTGTCCCGCATGGCTCTCAACTATCTTACTATTCCTGGTGAGTATAGTCCATTTAACTGCCGCTGTCTATTCCCAATGTATTTGTAGCTACGTCGATTGAAGTTGAATGACTCTTCAGTCGCGGCCGCCTCATCCTCTCACATGTGCGTTCTCAGCTCACAGCACAGTCCACTCGTGCTCTTCTCTGTCTCAGGACCTGAAGCAAGCTTGGGTTGGTCAACAGCAATGATATCAAGGCTGTCAGCGAGCTACAAGACCTGCAGGAGGATGAGGAGGACGTGCTCAATGATGGATGGGATCACATTTCGAACTAGTATATGTATGTCCTACATAGAATATTTTTTACTTTCATGATAGACTGTTGGACCCACGGGTATACTCATTGCGGGTATACCCCAGGGTATCTGTTTCATGACCCATGGCAGAACTATACCCATTGGGTGGGTGTGGGTTATTCTCAGGTTAGGGTGTGGGTAGAGGTGGAAACACCCGAGGGTTACCCATGCCATTGCCTAATAACGCTATGTTCGACAAGCTCAAGCAATGATGCAAGCCTGCGGATCGCAAACACTTGGTGATACGACAGTGTTAGAGATATCGTCAGATGAAGATGATGGAGACGATACCCTTCTGGTGTTGAATCCACAAAAACGACAACGCCAGGTTTCGCAACCTGCCAGCACTGATGTTGAAGATGGTGGTATGTTCTCTAACCAACCATGGCTCATTGATCTGATATCCATTTCTAGACAGTATTATCTCCTTGGATGGTGATGACAGCTTCACGGTCAATGCCTCACAAGAGATTAGTACCACACGCCTTTTACCTGGCATCGACAGTAGCGCTGCCAAGTTCCCCTCTAGTTTCTATGCAATTGATATTCACAGGGTGTTTGCCTTCAAGCCCACAAGAGAGCTGACATTGGAGATGCATTTTGAGCAGCTCTTTCGGCTGCCTTGGAAGTCCTCAACCTACTATGACCATAGGGTGAGGTGGAATAGTGCACCGCACCATGCTAGGAACAAGGCTGTGGCTGCAGGATATACTGAGGATGGTGAATACTGTACATCAGCAAAACACTCTCACTGTGATGGTGCTGTACAGTGCTGTACAGCACTGTGCAGTGCAAATACAGCTAGGTCCCTACTTTTACAGCCCTGTACAGCCCTGTACAGTGAATGGGTTTTGCTGATGTAGGTTATTGGCTGCGCATGTTGCTAAGGACACTGAGGTCAAAGCAGCAAAGCGGAAGGCACAAGCGGCACTGGTGTCACACACATAGCATACCTGTCTTGTCATGATCTGTTTGTTTTGATTATGTCCTCGTTTTGATGTGTTACATAATATATCATGTTACTACACTATCTTATCTCTTCAGCAAATCTTTGGCCTGACTTGGTGGGGTGTGATGCGAGTGTGACATTTGTGCTGTGCCGTGCGGCTGACATTTTATTCAATCTCCGCTCCAATTAGTGGCTGCATAACTCGCAGTCTCGGACACTCGGATGTTCGGAAAATTCAATTCCCAGGTGTCCTCCCCCACCAATGACTTCGGCAGTCACAGGATGTCAGAATATGTCACACTCAGTCACATGGCAAAATCAATCTCTGCTCAGATTCCTCAATACTCATAGATGCGAGATTATGATAATCGTACTGTGTGCTACTGGTAACAAGATCACAGGGTTGGGAGAGTGTTAATCAAGATCAAATATATGATACTAATGTGCCACTCGTACTTTGGTGGCTGCGTACACACCATCCGAAAGGCTGTGTAGTACCGCCTGGATCGTGATTCGTATGCTGGATCGGAAGTCAACCGGTGTCTCCCTGTGCCCCCTCAACCATTCAACCAGCGAAGGCGAAGCAGCAGTATCCCCAGGGGGGCCAAACACCATTGAGACTGCAGCTGGTGACCTATCTCATGATGCCAGGCCTTCAGGCAATTCGAACTCAGCAGGTGACACCAGAGTGACGACTGAGCGTGACTTCAGCATGTAAACTACATTCCGCATAAGGAAAGTGCTGAAGCCATTGACCGCCGAAGTCATTGGTGGGGATAGTACTGTAGGGATCAGGCACAGCACAGCCAGAACATGACAGGAGGTTGCTACAGTGTGGCACTGATCTGCTGGTTGCTTCGGCTTCGCCTAGCTCACTGAGCTTGCCAAAACCCTCAGGACAACCATATATCATAGGTCTCGCTTGGCAGCTCCATTCGTTTTAGCTGCAGGCACTCTGGAATTGTGCAAAAACATCATCAAAACATTACGTTGTCAGACTGTCCTGCCATGCAGATAGTGGCCTGACAGGGGCCATCGGGGTTTCCTAATTATAAGCGCTAGCACCGCTCATTGGGCTCTTATTTTGGTAATGCCGACCTATTTCCACCAATCAGGTGAGACCATGGCCCTTCAGGCCATGGTGTATGATCTGTGTGTGAAGAGGGATGCTCGGAATGTCCACCCACTTACCTGCCCATCTGGCGCTCCTCTCTGAGGATCAGAGCCGGACCATGCCAAGCCATGTACAGTGCAGGCAGAGGTGGGTAAAGTAAGCGGGAGGGGCGGTTTCGAGCCTGCGAAAGCTCCCGTCAGGGGGCCACCCTACCCCTACCGCTTGCCTTCCGAGTCCGTTTAGGGTACCAGCTATCGATCTTAAGCCCTATCGAGGGAGTTGGCCGATCCACGTAGTGGCTCGCGATGGCGAGGGCGCGACCCCGGATAGATTGGTTGCGATGTGAGTAAAACGAGTGGGGAGGAGGGGAGCCTAAATACCAGGTGGGCGCAAGGACCGGCCCGCACGGCTGGCATTTCCCACAGGTCGTTCGGGCTCCAAGGTCCATTTCGGGATGCCCAGAGCACTTTTGCGCTGCCATGCGGTCCCCACGGTGGACAAGCTGTTCCACCATGAGATCGCTCTTCGCCATCCATGACGGATTCGATGAAGTGACACAGATAATTAGTATGTTGGAATTCACAAACCTTTCCAAACTGTCTCCTGGGATAACATGTATGGGTATCCGGGTAGCGGCTAGCCCGCGTGCATGGATACTGCAAGTTTTTCGCGCGCCTTCAGCTGGTGACACTGCATGCCTTGCCACTGATGTCGTCATCACCGTCTCATCGCACCCGCTCTCCCTGAACGGTGATGACAACGGACGGCGATACCCGTCGCCCTTTTGTCGCCGTTTCTTCGTCCTCTGACCCACAACCGAACGATGAGCAGGATAGCCCTCTCTCCTCCATTTCGCCTTCGCCTCCCTTGGCCCACCCCGTCCCTCACCCCTGCGCATCATGCAATGTGTGGATGCGCGCGCCAGCCACCACCTCGCTCACCACCATAATCACGCATGCACTGCCAATGTCCCTCCCTCCCTTGCCTCTGCGCACCCGCTATCACCACCGACCGCACCTCTTGCCCTCTGCACTGACATATGCACTAATTGGTGGGCACACTCTAGCACCACCACCTTACCCATTACACTCATGCATACATGTGTGTTGGAAGGCTCTGCAAACATGACAGGCGATGTAGTCGTATATGCAGAGTCCCCTGACAGACGAGGAGGTGGAAAAATAGGCTGCACAGATCTGTGTGGGGTACATGGTGCTAAATATGTTTTTCTTTTTTTTTAATGTGGTAGATACTTCAGAAAATGTTGGCAAGATTACTCAGAAATGTGGTGAACTACTCAAGAAATGCAGCAGAATATTAATGGTGCAAATAGTTGCAATCCCTGCTACAGAATCACAATACCTCACAAGTACCTGAGGAGCTTGCATCGTCCTCAAACACCCTTTTGTATTCAGCACACACGTACAGATGGATGATCGTCACTAACCTAATAGGATACAACATCGCGTGAACAATTATGCATTAGGTCTAAGAGAAGTAACTAAAGCTACTTGAAAGTGAGGGAGTAGTCAAATATCAAGAGAATCCTTTGAATCACGACTATCAAAATCAAATTTAGTGTTAGCGTAAAACATAGTTTCGAAAAACACAGACATTCTCTCTTTGTTCGTTGTTGAGCGTAAATGCATGGACATGTGAGCCCGTTATCATCGCGGAATTGTTAACATAATAAATGTGGTATGTGGAAGAGCCAGGACTTGTTGGCGCTACTTCTTCTCGAGGATTGCTATGAGATACATCTTGACTGAGTAAACTTGCAGTATCGGCAAGAGTGATGATGCTATCGTCTACCCAGGACCACCTTAGCGTTCGTCAGGCTACGAGACCACCCATTTGGCTTACCATCACTCAGTTGGGGGATTTGCGGATTATCCACAAAGGGGTCCCTAGCATGCGTAGCTATCATATTAACAGTGTCGAGGATTGCTTGCTGGTTTTCAGCGTTCAAAGCTCCCGGAATTTGTATTGCAAATCCAGAGATATTTGCGTTTGAACGTGCTTCGCCTGGAGAGGGCCAAAATACATAAAAGACGAAACTTGTTAATCATCTACATGAAAGGTATCTCACCATGGACAGCTCGGATCTCTGTGCTTGGAACAGCTCTTAGTTCCTTTTCCTTCCTTCGCATCCGCTCAGACGTCTCCTGAGCAAGGGACTCTGGTCAGCGCTAGTGGATGCTGAAGGTATCCAATACGCTAACTTTGGTCTGATCGCGTAGACCCAAAGCTCCGGCATAGAACATGCGAGCAGCTCGATAGTTCAGTAGAAACTTGACTGGGTTGCGACTCCTTTGAAGCCGCTCTAATTTAGCCTGCTTCGCTGCTAAACTGCAAATTCATGAGTGACAGATGTATAAGCAAGGTATGAGTGATGGCGAACTCCTCATATTTGGTCTTGGTGTTCAGAAGAAACTGTGGATTTGAGGTGAGATCGATGCCCATCTCTTTCATCTTGAGTACTTCATCCAACGTTGCGGACAGTAGCAGGCTGCCTTTCCTGACAATGGTACTAACACCATCGTAATATGCGACAGGGAAATTACTTTCCTCGAACCTGCTAGCGTCACCGAGGTCAAGCGGAAAGATCACAGTAGTGGATTCTGAAGGGGGCATCATGGGAGAACGAGGAGGATGCGGTGGCGGAAGAGGTAAAGGGTTGGACCATGTCGAGATTATAATAAACGGATTTGACATTTGACCAAGAAAGAAATATATTTCATCTTCAAGCATCTGCTAAGTACTTTTCCAAGGTTATCGAGTCTGGGAAACAAAGGGAGATAAGGTGATGACAGTGAGTGATAATTATAATTACATGGGGACACCTCCATTTCGGATGGAACCTTCCATATACGCACAAGAACTCACCCTCTCAATTGACTTAGAATGGTCTGGAGGCGTCCTTTATCCCAAAACGGTGCATGTCAGCACCACTTGCACTCCGAGCACAAACAACGCCTGGTGGCCACTGGTTTACGACTACGCATCCCTCTTTTCACAACTGTTCTCCCAGAGTTACGGGACGATTATCTCTGTTTCATCCGTATGCAGTGGTGTCAAGAAAGCAAACAGTCCGTGTAATGATCTCACTGACAAATGATATTTGCTTGATTTTATTCAGCTTGTGCATTTTCGCCCATCGCCTTTGTGCGTGGAAGGAAGGATTTACGCTGTATGTCTATAACATCGATGACGAGGGTAGGCACTATAGTAAGAAGTGGATGAAGCAAGTATATTTCTAAACTTGCATCTATGAGAGTCGGGGTGAAGACGTTCTCACTCACACAGTATTCGTATCAAATTCTGCCACTCATTCTGGTTTTCCCAGCGGTAAAATTTGCATATCCGAAGGCGCATGTGAAATATTTCAAGGGGAATTATATGCGTCGAGTCTTTGACAGTGTAGGGGTGATGAATGTGAACACACTGCGAGGATTTAAGGGTATTACCGAGCGTCGACAGCGTTCAACCGATGTAACCACTATGAGTGCTCCTAGCATCTGACGTTTCAAGCACGGAATCATCAAAGAGGGAAAAGCAACTGTGTTGTTCAAGTCGTCCGATGAGTTAGCCGGTGAAGAATGAGCACTTTCATCGTCGAGTGCTGTTAAAAAGGATTGACCCATCTAGGGAAGGGAAGATCGGGTGTATCCGTGGATGTGACCTGTCCAAGGGTTTTTTCGGTGGAGTCAAGTGAGGCAGCGCAACGGGACGGCACAGATGAGGGGATCCGCAGGCATGCAAGGCAGTCATCATGGCCCATCAATGACGACGTAGTGGTCGGGTTGCCATCGACGGCATTGTTTTCGCCATCCGTGACTGGCGGGGGCGAATACTTAGGCGGGGTTAGTGCGCAGTGGGGGCAAGCAGAGATGAGATAAGACAACGAGGTTTCGGACTTTGCACCAAGTTATTACTAATGTTGCATCGTAGACGTACGGCCATGGTCAGTTTTTAATTTGATTATCATGACTTTTGTCTAGGACTTGAGATGGGAGACGACGACACAGAACGTCCGGTCGTCGATCTTGGTGGATTTTCTTTGCATTTCAGCATGAAAAGTATACTAGCGGGTGCGCCATTAATGTCAGTGAGAATGACAATGACAATGAAGTTAAGATTTTAGTGATCAGTGCAAGGCTCGACTCGGCTCTAAAAACCCGGCTTAAGCTTGGCTTGCAAGGGCTTAGGCTTAGCAGAGATGAAAGCCGGGCTGATTTATTTCCAAAGGGATATTAGTGGCACAACGTGAATTGTCGAGGTTGTACATGCAATCATATTACAACCATGAGGACGTCTTTGGAATTAAGTGCGATGGTTGGTAGGTAGTGAGAATATAATAGGGATGAAGTTGACCGAGGACTGCGTACGCTTCCGTTCACCGCAGCCATCTTCTATTCTGGACCACCCTTGTGGGGATGAGCGACCATAGCTGCCTTACGGCTGAATAAGAGGTAAGTATGGATAAATTAGCTGGGAAGAAACCCGTACCATGGCGTCCTCCGACATCGCCAAGAGCACATCGCACCACACTCCCTTATTCGGTAGATTCTGCTTGGTATACGCACAACATATCAACCGTAGGATGTGCGCACGCCGCGGACTTGAGAGTTACACGTCGGGAATGGGTATCGAGGAGGACGAGGCAAATAGGTTAGATGATCCATGTTTCTGCACCACATCCTCAAACGTGGACGGGAAACCAATCTTTGAAGGACCAGCGACATGTTTGACCACCTATTCAGTCATTATCTCGGATGAGCTTGTCGAGTTTGGCGAAGCTCTTGTCGAGGGTCTTGACCAGCCGGTGAGCTGGCTTGCAGGAAGGCGAGTCAGAGGGGCGACGTGGGATGTATGAGAGAAGGAGGAGGTAGATTGGGAAGGTGGAAGAAGGAAATATGCCAGGCAGAATATGCGCATCAAGGAAGCCGTGCTTGGTTGGGAGACGAGATAGCTGGCTGTAGGCATACGCATTAGCATAACAACGAAGTAGAGTAAGACGTCAAGTCGACAACAGCGCCATCTCCTCCTGCAAGACTGCGTTCTGCGCGAATGTGACCAATTTCGAAGTTGTGACTTGCCACTCGCAGCGCCTGCGTCGCCGCCTCTGAGCAGACCGTTAAAAGCTGAGCGCGTGTGGCTGCTAAAATGACCGGCAGAAAGGGGAGCATCTGCTCGCGCATGAGGTTGCAAGCTGGGGTGTGCGATTGAACCGGATGAACTCAACGGTTCACCGAAGAGTGGAAAGACCAACGATGAAAACCCAGCAAGTGTAGGTAGCCGCATCCAGGCCAGTCGTCGTCAAGGAAGGCAGAGCGCCAAGTGTCCACATACATGAAGTTCAAGTTTGGCGTCAAGTACAACAGAGACCCTGTTATGGTATGTGTCACG
>JBBPOH010000271.1:0-16110 GCA_038091335.1 Phylloporus arenicola | reverse complement strand
AGGTAGTTACACAATTGAGTCAATGACATATTGAATTTAATTGACGATATCTCCATGGATACATATTCAAATTATATCAATCTTTTTTTCACACATAACCAGGAGCATGTGCTTCCCACCATCTACTTACACTTTGGCTCTATTTGTTTTTTTCCCTGAGTTATATAACAAACACTTCAAAATCTCAAAACATTGACTCAATTTTGGAAGTCACTGTATAATTATATCATTTATATCACTTTGATGAATATTATGTTCATGATCAATTATATTATACTTTTGCACATTATCAAAGATTATCATTGATATCAGTAAATTTTCAAAAATAAAAGCAATACAAAATAATGCTATTGCTCATCCAATCTAGCTGGTTTGCAACAATCACAATTATTTATTCAATCTGATTACAATAGACTACTAGTATGTAAGACTACTCAAGTATACTACTAGTTTTAAAACTACCAAAAAAGCGAAAATAAAAGTAAAATTTGCACTTACAATTTGCTTCACACAAGTATACACTTACCAAGTTATCAACTCTAAGTCTTAAAGTGAAGAAAAGAGAAAGAAGCAAAGGTTGGATTTAAATACTAGGTACTGTACAGTTATTACAACTATTTTCCCATGCCTTCGGCTAATTTCAATGATGACTAATGATAAACATGATATTCAATGACCAGAATAATATCAGATTGAACACAAATTATCTTTGGATGTTATAATGATGATTTGTTGATCAGTCAAAGCTATATCTTATCACTTCAAATCAGATTGGTTTTGAGATGATCAGCAGATGATATAGTATCAGCTTTATAACAAACTGATATAAGAATTCTCAGCAATAAAATGTCTTCTAAAACATATATAGGTTTATTTGAACCCTGCCTTTATAACTTATAACTCATCATAGTATATCTACATATATCTACAAATATAATATTGATTAAGATTTGATTATAATTATCTAGAGATAGCTATCTCACCAATTTCCTGATGCGACACTTAGGCTTTATTGCTCTAGATATATGAATAGTAGAGTCAAAGGTAATCAGATAGGATTGCTTAGAGTATTAGTGATCTTTGCTAGAATATATATAGCTAATAATACTGAATGTCATATAAAACTTTAGGAAATTGTAACCTACTATAGCATGATTTTCACTATATAGTCCACATATGTAGCAACAATGGGAACCCATCATGCTTGCATCACCCATTGCTGCCTTCATCTCCAGATGTGCGGTTGGATGTTGGTGTTGTAGTCAGTTTGAGATGGCACTCTCATTGGTATGTAATGCATGGTTGCATAGTGCTAGGCTATTGATATTGCAGCCATCTGAAGCATCAGGGTGGACACAATTGCACACATTGGCAACATTGGGCCATTGATGTCATTGCTGCCATCTCCAGGCACATGGTTGCATGTGTTGGCATGCTATGTGACATGCATCATTGTTGTCATGTCCTTCTTGTTAAGGGCACACCAGGCAGCTGCATGGATTGTGAGCAGGGTGCATAGAAAGGGAGAGGTGAAGTTGTAAATGATTGAACTTTGGTAAAGTGGCAAGTTCAACATGTCATGTGACATGCATGTGACACCATTTGCAACAAATTCACTAAGTCCTGATAAGCTACACTTTTTGACTATGGTTTGTGACCACATTTTGTGACCACTTTGGTACATCTTTTTATAGACTTATGTAGACTTTTCTGTAGACTTTTTGCTACACTTTGCTACACTATTTAGGTACTCTTTTGCTATACTTTATGTACACCTTTTGATACACTTTTGGTATATTGCTGCATTTAAGTAGATCACTTACATAGATGAATTAGATGTTTGGTTTCTTAGATAGTATAGAATCACTAACCAAATAATTTAATTTCCTAGTGAACTACCTATATTGCTGATCACACTAAATGTCTAATTTATCTAAATTTAGACACACTTAGAATATTTAGATGCTTAGACATTAGATTTCTAGTACACATATATAGTAACATTAGCTCTTGTTAATTGATTCACTCTTTGTTAATTTAGGTGATAGAGAAAGAAATGAGAAGTCAAGAGGATACAAGTATACTGCCAGGTTGTAGCTAGCCAGAACACACCCTCTCGTATTGTTGAAGAGCTCAACAGCTCACTCTCAGCACTAACTACCTCTACCTCACATTGTGTGGGACAGTTATTGAAGCCCAACCACCATCATGACATCACTATGCCATGCTACAGATGTATAAGCAACCATGCCCATGCTAGGACATGTATGGGACTTCTGATGTACCCATGCACAACACTACTTGATGGACACAACAGCTTGTTCACAACATACTACCCAATGAGGATACCCTGCCCTAAAAGTCTGGCAAACAATGAAATCTATGAACAACTTTGGAGTGAAGAAAACAGTAAGCTTTCTCATCACAGTAAAGTTGGATGTCATTGGAGATTGTTTTTCAAATCACAAATAGCAGGATTGAGTTGACGTTGTGAGAGCATCTGGATGTGGTGAAAACAATGGTTTGTCCCAACAACTGTACTCAGCAGTTGTTCTCGTTGTTTGTTAATCAAGGAATGTATCTCTTAGGGCAGAGGTACAAGGCATAGGTACAAGTGTGTTGTACATAAGCAAGCGGTAATGAAAATAGCTGATTTAGTGTAGTGTGGGCGCAAGACAATAGTCTGAATGTGTTCGCACAAGATGGTGGACAACCAGAACATGGTGCACTCCTATCTTTTTAAGCCCAGCTCTGGTTTTATAGACTAACTAGACATATTTCATATTCTGAGTAAGTCTCGAGTGTTGGCCACTCGGCTTGTTATCATGGGTTGCACAGTGCCGATGCGCGCACTCTCAACAGTATCTAACAAGAGAACAAATGTCTCACTCTTCACAGTAGTCAGTAGGAAGCTCTCAAAGGGGCTGGATTTTTTGGATTAGCTTGCTTGAGCTATTATCATTGTTGGTCTTCCAATGACCAGGTCATCAACTGCACGCTCATCACCAAGGACTGACACCTAAAGAACACAATAACACTACCGCAACAGTGAATTTGGCCAACTGCATGTCATGAAGGATAGCAATATACACATACACACCACTGCCACTGGGATATACAACAATAATAATAAGGTTGTGACAACCATAATGTGGGACATGTGGTCACTAGGTGACTAAGACAAGACATACACAAATGGGATGTGCTGAAGTAGAGGCATGACAACCACAATATGACAAGGTGACACAACAATGTCTTCACAACCATGACAACTCCAATGCAATGAGATTGATGTAACAAGACATATATAACCTCATCAATGATGCCACAATAATAACCTATGCACAACCACAGTCCATTACTGTAGCACTTGTGAGGTACCTGTTACTCTCTGCATTTTCCTATGGACTGTTGTTGCATGGAGTGGCATGGCTTGACTTGAGCTGATGAAGCACCTGTGAACTCTTGTCATATCCTCAGTTTTTTGATTGCCCAGGTATCTTTGACAGCACTGATAATTGCAAGATAATTGAGAAGGGAGGGTATGGGGTGCACATATAGGCTGCCCAGCACACTGGTATAAATAATATATTATGTAAGCAATATTAAGTTTTTCACTGGAGAACTATCATTGGAGATAAAATTTTAGTTTATGCCAATAATTGGCCAAGCAAACTATTGGGGAACAATCAGCAAAAATTTGAACTTTTCAGTAATTTCTTGCCAGCAACAAAACTGCCCCAAAGTCTTGTGCAATGAGCATACTTAGAAAAGCTAATCTGAGCCAGCGACTGGCGATCCTGGTGACCATTGAGTACTGCCATGAATTATTTAGTGTTGCTGCAAGGCAAATCATGGCTAATCTCTCACTACCTCTCAAAGTGAGTTGAAGTGTCTGGAAACCAGCCTGTCACTGCCAATCAATCAGATTGTTTTATTAATTTAGTACCAATAAACAGCTACTTGTTATTGTTCTCATTGTCAATTAACTGCACAAGTTCCTCACAAGCTGCTGCCTCTCTTAACTTGTGAAGTCACTGGACTGAAAATGATATAATCCTTCTCGTCTGCAACTAGGTCTAGGGTGAAATTGAGTCAGTCCTGCTTAAAGCTGAATTTTAGGATTTAAAGTGCTTGACAAATGCAAGAGGGTGTTTTTTGCGTTACTCAGTGCATATTAGTTTGCTAGATGAAAAAACTTGTTCCAATGGGACTGAGGATGCTTGAGCCAGCAGAATGTCCATTGCAATATGAAAAAGCAGTGGATATATTATATGTTCCTTTTGCTATAAAATTATGTTAGTAAAATTGGCATAAGTTTGACAATCTGCAATGGACCTCCAAGAAGTACACCAGATCAGTTGTACACTCCAAAGTGTCAATCAACAAGCCAGCTTGCTTGTAATGTTGGAGCTCTCATTCAGCATCCCTCTGGTCTTCTTCCAGGTCTCATTCTTCCAGTTGAACACGATCTTCAATGCCCATTGATGTCAGGCTTGTTCTAGTACTTGCAGGCAGGTGCACAAGGGGTATTACAGGTGTTGGGCCAAGTGATAGAGTTAGAGAGGCAGACTGAATTTAATATATACTGACCTTAAGGTTGCTCATTCATCTATATTCTTTCAATAGTGCTTGAGAGGCTATGACAGTTGCATTCAGAGGCATAGTAAGCATAATAGAGTGATTCAAGCTATTAGCCACCTTAGGAGGCTGGTTTGAACATTGTTCGAAAACTTTTGTGTATGTAGTAACCTATCCCTGATGAATTATAGTCCCATATAATGTCATCTAGTAAGTAGGAGAAATAACACAATTTGTACACAAGTATTATTCACAACATGACAAGTCTGTTGTATATAATATATGCCCAAGTAAATGCTAGTAGATAAGAATTGAGCTCTGACTTCATCAGATCAAAATTCTGGGAATGTTTTACCTTGTGGTTGTCCTTGATTCTCTGGTATTGATTCTCGAACTTGTCAAGAATCATGTGTGTGAGTTTTGTTTGATGAGGGATTTTTGCATCTGTCAGCTTGCCATCTCGTAGATACAACAGAAGTTGTCAAAACTCAGGACATTTGACGACATTAAAGGACTGCCATAATAGATGTAAGTAAAGCAAGAATTGAGTGCCATCATGTTTGAAACTAACCTAATCATTAGCAGCAACTGATTTCATAAGATGGTAAAACATTTCCAGCAAGCACATTAACGAGCTGCATTGCATACACCACAGAGCTATTGGTGCTGAGCAGGAGGTGTTCTGTAGTCATCATGTGCTGTATCTGCAATGTATTTTCAACAACATTAATGCCATGTCAATGGCTCCTGAAGCAACACTACGAGATGACCTGTGTGAGAAGTCAGCTAATGTGCTCAAAAGATAGCAATGAAAGGGTAGATCCTGATTAGGAGTCCTCTTAAGTCACTAGCGAAGGGAAGAGGTCTCGTAGCTCTTAGTGGGAATACCAAGAGAACTTGACTGGAGTTCTCTGGTCAGCTCTTGGGCCTTTATATACTACTCAACTATGTACATCTGTTTGTACTGGATCTACCAATATAATGTAAGTAAGGGAATGCCCTTAACCCAAGTGAGTCAAGATGAGTCACTATGGAGTCATTGAGGCTATGTGCACTGGTTTGCACAGGGCGGAAATGAATGGCACGAGGATGTGGCAGAACAGCCTCAAGCAGGAATTAAAGAGGTGAGGCATGATAGCAATAATAGACGACACAGCACTAAAGTGAAATAGAAGTGAAGGCTGTGGCGGCGATATGGTAGATAAGATCTGGTGAGAATGTAAATGAGTCATCAAGGAATCAAAATAAAAGTAACTTAGTGTATCAAATGCTTGAATGATTATCTGATAAGATGAGATAAGATAAGATCAATGGATCAAAAGTGAACGTTCGTAACAGCTCCAGGCACCCTAGGGAGACAAAGCTGGCTTCAACTCAGAGGAACCTTTAACTTGTCTACAAAGTAACCCTGTGAACAATAACAAGAGGCAGTTCATCCTATTTTGTAGCATATTTTATGAAACCTACTATTGGATTGGTGTAGTTTCCTATAGCTACTTATAAATATTGATTTGCATGGGTGGGTTTGGGTCTTGAAGACCTTAGGGTGGATCAGCTGGGCAATTTTGGCTGGATTTAAACCACCAAGGCCTTACAGTACCTGTCCCAGCTCTCTGCATCAGCCTCTGCTAGTAAGTCACAATTGACAACAAGATCTGACATCTCTCACTCCTCTTGCAAAGTTTGATATTGTGGGTTGTCCTCCTATGGAATTGAACTGAAGACAAGTGTGTTATATTTATTCCTTCCACCTAGTCTGCCATGGGTGGCTGATAAGCAACCAATGGCTGGTTTCCAAAACCACTCACTCAAATCTTGGAGGTCACGTGACCAAAAAAGTAGCTCCTCTTGAGCCTTTGGGCCAATACTGTTATACTAGTACATGATGGCAAGAAAGATGGTCAGAACTGGTAACATAAAGGGCTCCCTTTGTAGAACTGGGTCTCCAACAGCTCCAAACATGGCACCAGGTGGGTATCAACAATTGAGCACATTTTGAAAAAGTCATTTTAAAGATTTTCCACATATATTGCCTGGCACTTTACTTGCATCCACAACCTCCCCAGCCTACGGTATAGAGATGCCAGGTAGAGCCACTGTATGATATTGTTGAAAAGACAAAGGGCAAATTTACACACTGGCAGATTCCAAAAAAGCACCTCTGTGGAAAGAGGATACAGTAAGGGAAATGCCCTCTTCTGAAAGCCATATCTGCCACACCTAAGCACTTTGGCTGCCAGTTTGGGCGAACCATTGCAGACTGCTTCCACAGCTCAACAATGTGGGAATTCCAGTAAGTCTGATGAACATCTCAGCGACCAGTAGCAGGTGACGTCCTATATCCAAGATGTCAAGCTAAGGCTCACCTTTTTCACCACCATGCTTGCCAATCTAGCGAACCACTTGATTTAGGCTTGCCTCACGTTGGAGAGGATGCAAATCACAGAAGAGAGCATGTTAAATAGCATCAATGGCCAGTATGCCACAAGAAAAACCATCCTCCTGGCTTGTTATTTGCATTTCTTTGATAGCAAACTCCCCCTAGAAACAAAGGCGAAACCAGGTTTGTAGTATTTAACAATATTTGAGAGAAAAATTAAGTGACTATAAGACAACCCACTATATTCCACAATCCTATTCTGAAAATCAATTCCAATAGCCATCCGGTGGTTGCCATTGACATGAAAGTGAAAGTATAGTCACTAATATGCTGCTGATTTCATGAGGCACTCCACCTTGGCAAGGAGGAAAGGAGGGGTGTCCCAGTTATGGGATTAAGAAATGTTTCCTATGGCTAATGAGAAGGCAGTATTGCTAACCATCACACTGTCTAGGATCTTTGGTGATATATCTATTAATAGGTGGGCTATTTGTTCTACTATTGAGTCTATAACATCATCAGACAACCAGTGATTTCCCAAAGCTCTATCAGACTCAGGGTGGTGGCATGCATCCCAAGAGGTCCATTCCATGGGATACATGATAGAAGCTGCATGGTATCAGAAGCTTCAATCTGCTCCCATTCTTGAGATAGGTTCAAAAACCACTAGTGTAACTTTCACCACCTCACCTGAGCACATTTAATCATGGATAGTGTTTCCTACACCTTAAGTATATACAAGGGAAGTCAGTGAGGATCAAGAGTGCATCTATCCATAATTGATTGAGACCTACTGAAAGAAAGTTGTAATGCTTCCTGAGAAAGCCTTTCCAGTATCTCTGAGGATGGTATCTGGAGTGATTGGAGGGGGATGCTGCCTTCGTCTGGTGTGTCTAATGAGATATGCAACTACTATAAGTTTGTGGAGTGCAGATTGGAGGGTATGGTACAAGAAATAAAATCAATGATAGTGACTTTGCCATCCATGAAAAGACAATGACCAGCTGGTAGGATTGATTTCATAAGTTCAAGAGCAATGCTATAGGGCAGCTCCTTGGCATCCTCATTTCCAAATCCACTCCAAGAAGTAAGTTGAATCATTTCAACCATGTGGAAACATGGGGAACAAGCTTGAAAGGCATCCCACAAGATATTTAGTGGTGGAAAGTCCTAAACCCTTTCATGACAAAGTTGTGAAACTCTACTACTGTCCGATAAGGGTATAGCAAGCCACAGCCCCCTTATTGAAAGAGCAATTGCACATATAAGAGGCAAGAGTGGACAAAAGTTTCATCATGGTGAGAGATCACCTATGTTTATATTCCTCCAGAACAACTGGACAAACTACCTCCCAAGTCTGATGAATTGACATTCATTTGGGATGAACTGAATACAAAAGAATGATGCTCTTGATCAAAAGCTAAACATTGAGTTGTGATTGTGACTAATGCTACATTTGATGAAAACTATTTTCCACACTGTTCCAGAAGTCAAGAAGATGGACTTGCCCATATTCCTATTCCAGACAATCAATCTAATAGTGAATCAGAAAAATCTTGATCTGATCTCCAGATCAATAACATCAACTATAGATACCTATTCCTAGAGGAGATTCATCTCCACTAGGAAATCCTCCTGATAGTGGTAATGGCAGTACATGGTCATCTCCTTCAGCTTCATCACTTCCATGGAGACCTTCTTCACCTTTGTTCTCAAAAGATTCTTCTTAAATGAACTCACTCTGATACTGGTTATTGTATGCAATGTGATGACTCACATCAGCACAAACAATATCTCATATCTGACTCTCCACTTACATTTTCCAATAATGAAAATTGAGAATGGTTAATACCAGATGACATTACACACAACTGGTTGCTGTCTAAACAATTGTCTAGAGAACCATTAGTGGAATTCAGAGCTAGACCTCATCAATACCATCTTATAATAGACAAAAAATCAAACTATCATGAACCAGTGGAGCAATGCAGATCTAATCATGTTCCATGACCAATATTTATCACCAACAATAAGGCTTATGATCATAGACCACCAGCACAAGTTGAGAGAGATATCAGATTAGAACTTGATCCTATTCAGGAGGAGGAAAAAGATCGGATGGAAATAGATCAAGAACAAATTCCTACCAATCAATAGGATGATGATTTGAGAGACATATATAGCAACGCACGGTACCAGCATCATCTCTCTCATGCTGTTGAAACTGTGGATCACATAGTACCTTTCATAGTGCCTCTTAAACTGTCTCAAGACAATCAAAAGATTGATATACAGTTATGTAGGATGAGATTAAATCTCTATATGACAGGAAGGTTTAGGATCTAGTTGATCTACTGAAAGGAAGGCAATCCATCAAAGGAAGATGAGTATATGCCATTCATCCTGGAAATTGTGTAAAAGCTCACTTTGTTGTGAAAGGCTTTACATAGATCTTTGGAATAGACTATAAAAAAACTTTCACATCTGTTATTCAGTTTGAAAGTGTCTGTCTCATTCCCATACTAGCTGCACTCCACAATTGGGAGATTGAAGCACTAGATGTCAAGACCACTTGTCTATTTAAAAAGCTAAATGAGGAAATCTATGTAGTTCAACCCAAAGGTTTTGTGGTTTAGGGCCAGGAATCTAAAGTCTGTCGGTTACGAAAAGCCATCTATGGCTTGAAGCAAGCTGCCCTTCAATAGAACAAGCTGCTTCACAAATCCCATGTCAATTTCAGTTTCAAAAAATGTATTTCTGATACCAGAGTTTATATTAAAGTTATCGACAAGGAGATCATTCTTATTATTATTTATGTTGACAACACTTTATTCTTGGGCAGTAATAGAACACAGATCCTCAAACACGAAAAGGAGTTCATGAAGAAATGTGAATTTCATGATTTGGGAGAAGCCAAAGAGTATCTTGGCATATGAATCATGAGAGATTGCAAGAACTGATCTTTGACCCTTGATTAATCAAATATGCTAACAAGATTGTTAAGCATTTTGGTCAAGAGAACTGTAAGGAAACTACTACTTTTACCTATGGGATATATTCCAAGTCCCAAAGTTGGAGATGTTAATGACTACTATTTTTTTATCCACAGAATATATTCCAAGGAGCAAATGGACACTCACTCCATTGATGATGGAAGGCTGCTCTCTGAAAGCAGAAAGTCAAGCACCATATAGCTTTCCTTGATGCTATGGATGTCTTATAAAAGCTCCCTCATGGTCAAATATACATGAACATGCTCTTGGTCCAGCACCCACTTTTCTATGTCTTGTACAGCATTAAACAAAGCTTGGATGAGTGAAAATGGGCATGTACCATGGGTGACAAGGATTCTGTTGGAAAAGCAGCCAAACTCTTTATATAATGCCTCTTCTATCAACTTAATGTTGGGATATGGCAAGCATGTGTGCAGCAGTAACCACACAGTACTGACAAATACATATACAACAGATTCGAGCAGCAGACGACCAGACTTTCTGGAAAGCGAAAGAGATATGGGGAGTGAGTAGGAGGTCACTCACGATAGCTTGCAGGCATTACAAAGGACAACAATAAAACAGATGGACCAGTTGTCTAATGGAATACTCGGATTTCATTCGCTCATATAGCCATTTGGGGCCGGCTGGAAGTGTCTCAACTCATGCTCAAAGGTCTTTGCAAGTTCAGAACGAAAGAGAAAGTTTTTTTATCTTTTGGAACTGGTCTCAGCACCAAGCAAAACACACTCAATGTTCAACTCACAATGCTCAAGGATAACAGTGAATCAACAGCTGCCATGCTAAGTCCCAAGTGTATGCATGAGGAAGCAAATGGAAAATAGAGATTCTCTAGTCGCTCCTGGGCATACTTGTCCTGCTTGAACAACTCCATGAAAGTTGACCCACCTGGGAATGTCTGGCTACAGCCTTGGTATGTCTCTGTAAACTTTTGCCCGGCCTGCGCTTGACTATCCATTGCCTGTGAATCCACATCCATTCCAATATCTCCTGGCCAAGATTCATTGATGTCTGGATCATTGCGATAGGAGGAAGAGGAAGAGGAAGGAGCTTGAGATTGATTGTCAAGTTCGCCGTCCATTGCCTATGAGTCCATCTCCATTCTGATATCTCCTGGCCAAGGGTCGTTGATGCCTGGATCAGGTGTATTGTGATTTTTGGGGTCTAGGTCCAGGTCACCATTGAGACGAGGCTGGTATAAACCAGTTGTCTGATCCTCCATCCAACTAGATGCATAACAAACCCCCATCAGCTGGTTCATATGTTGAAGGGCATTGGTCTCTGAGCAGAATTTCTTACCACATTGTGGACAGCTGATCATCTTCGGCTTTCCATGATTTTTTTTTGCTTGAGGCATTTGGTAAATACAAGTTGCAAGTGGCACCATGGTTTGTTCAATCTTATAGTAGTATCAATAACTTGCTATTGCATGTTTAAGTATATAATGTTATGCTTGGTCTCGGATAGAGCACAAGTGTAGCCTCTGATAGAGGATTTGAAGTATGTGCAAGGGGGTTTCCTACTTGGATGTTCAGAGAAGAGTCGAGGGGGTTTCCTATTTGATGAGTTCAAAGATTCAAGGATGAGACACCAGTTCGAAGCATGGGCAAAGGCTTCTAAAGAGTCAAGGGACGAGAGAAAGAAACAGGCTAGATTTATGCACAAGTGTAGACGAGTACAGAGGAGATCTAGCTTAAGAGAGGAAAGGAAAAAAAGAGAAATATTGCGGGTTTATATATGTAAACCCAAACACTTTAGGGCAGGTTAGAATTGTATGCAATGAGTAAGCATAGAATGTGATGGAATCGCGAAGAACAATGATGATGAGTAAGAAATGACTCATTGAAGCCGATAGAATCACATGGAACTATGAAGGAGTAAGCACAATTATGAAGCAAGTGACGAAGCGTAAGACTGGGTCGTATGACAAGGAATAGGGAGGAGTAATTGTGGAAAAGAAAAGAATGTCTGATGAGAAACAAATGATAGTCCGCGAATCATAACACATAATCCTCACATCTACAATGCTTCCCGCAATATGTCCCAGCAACTCCCCCATCCTCAAGTCCCAGATGCCCCCTTCCATCCTCATCTTCAAAATTATATCTCAGACTCCATGTTCCACTTGTCACCGTTCCTAATCCTCAATGCTTCCAACCTTAGGGATATGTGTGCTCAAATTGCTTGTTTCCAAGCTTCAACTATGGGTTGGAGTTGGGACCCAGGCTATGGTCTCCTTCAAGATGACAATCATGAGCCATTTATCAATGCCAGTGAGGGCTCTCGATACCCTGCCAGTGAATGTGGGGACCAGGATGAGGGCATAGATTCACTACTCCCTTCTGACATGGAGGGAGACCAATCACCACTTGAAGAAAAGGTATGTCAGCTCGATCATACAGCTAGCACATGACAAGTTCACTGATCTTGGTAGCAGCCCGATAGCAGTACCCACCATGATGCTGTTCCACATTCTTACAGTGCCCAAGAGGCCTATCTTTTTCTCGAAGCAGCACGAGCAGATCACAAAATTGTGCTTTCTTGAAACATGCTCGCCTGCCAAATCATCCACTGCAACACTCTCATACTGCAATATAACTGCATGGTCTTGGAAAGGACACAATGTGATCTATGCACCATGGACCAGTTCATTGGACACATTCAATTTATGATTTGGAAAGGCGGATACACTGCTGCATTTGAGTGTGCAATACAAGAGGATTATGTAAGTCAAGCTGGTATTTCAAGCCATTCGTATCCCTCCAGTGATATGGTCTACTTAGTATCAAAGTTCTAATGTGCACGCTAACACCTACCACGACAGAGCAAATGATGCTGCACTTTCCAATTGACATGAATCTCACTTGAAAGAAGTACTCATATTAAGGTAGACCTCAATCACTTTCGACAAATGTCACGTGACAAAGCGTGATTTTGTGTGACATCAGCTTGTAAATATATAGATAAATGACACAACTCATGTACTTAAAATCTGAGAACAGTGAACTTCTGAGAACCAGGCATTCTGATTCTTGTAGTTCTCTGTTTATTTATTATGTATTGATTAAAGAAAAAAAAAATTTCAATGAATATCCAAGAAAAATAATGCTAGACACTGGCTCCATGTTTGCCGAGCAGCTCCAGATCTAAGTCCAGGCCTGCAAACGTGAGCATGCACAGGGCACAAAGGAGGGCACAGACCAGATCATCAATCAATTTTACTCTGTCAAGAAGGAGGTCATTGACGCTGATGCCTCCCTCACTCCTGAGTCCCAACACTTGGCCGATCCCCCCACCCTCACACCAACCACATGCCCAAATCCCTGCCCCCATCACTGACATCCCCACCACTCCCAGCACCAAGGTACGGCAACGCCATGGACACCAACCGAGTGCATGCTCCCTCACTGCTGCTGATGACAGTCCTAGCACTGAGGCAGGATTATCTGCTGACCAGTGTGAGTGGTGCCGGTTGTGTGGCGTTGCCTCCACCCCCACCATCAAGAAAAGAAGTATCACAGACATTGTGTCCTCCCTACCACACATATGGATGAGCTTGAGAAGTCACCTTTTGATATGGTAAATGTTGTATCACCATCAACCACTAGGCAATAGCACGGGTACAGCATACCCGCACGGGTCACGTTGATAGACACCTGTACCTGTACCCTACCCATGGTCCGGGTCTTGCCTAAAATGGTAAGTGCCACTTGCCAACCTTGCTGCCCAGCTCACCTTCACTTCTCGCCATCTCGCCATCTCACCATCCTGCCACCTCACCCTTGCCTTTGCCTTTGCCACCACCCCATTTCACTCTCGTGTGCAAACACAAATGCAAACAATAACCGTTCACATTTGTGTTTGCACATGAGCACTCTCACATTCACCTTCACCATCTTACCAGCCACTGTTGCCACCTCATCCTTTACCTTCGCCGCCGTCGCCACCCCATCACAAGTGCTCTCGCATTTATCCTCGCCCCCCATCACAAGCGCACTGTGGCCGCCTCGCCACCTCACCCTCACCTTCGCCACTGGTACCATTGTGTCCCCACCACCCTCACCCTCGTGTGCAAACACAAACACAAACAGTTATTGTTCACATTTGTGTTCACATACTGGTGCTCACTCTCCTCACTGTCTCGTCACCCTCGTGTTCGCATTCACATACGAGTGTGAAGCCTTTGCCAGGCTCGCCACATCACCCTCACTACCACCATCACCACCCCATTACACAAGCGCCCGCACCCTCGCCCTCACCCTCTGAGTCGCCACCTCATCCTTGCCTTTTTCACTGTCACCCTCATGTGCAAATGCAAACGTGAATGGTATAACTGTTCGTGTTCATGTCTCGCAGCGTTGCCACCGTCGCCACTTCACAATCCTCGCACCACCCTCATTCACCTCTCGCCCTCATCTCGCGCACCCACACTCGTGTGCAAACACAAAATGGAAACGTGGACAACATGTTCCCATTTGTGTTCACATGCAAGTGTTCGTGCTTGCCTATCGGCACCCCGGTCTTGCCCTCGCCCTTACCTCCGTCTCCCTCCCTCTCTTTCCCTCTCATCATCTTGCCATCTCTCGTCCTCATCTCGTCCTCACCCTCGCCCACTCACCCTACCACCCACAGTCTCATCAGCACACAAACAAGCATGTTCGTGTGCCTAGAGGCATGCAAATGTGCTTGCTTGCGCGTTGAACACAAACAACAGTGCCTGAGAAAATAGGGTGAGAAAAGGACTGAAAAAGATTGTACACACCAGGAGAGCATAGCTACCCGCAGGTACCTAGGATACAGGTATCAGTATGGGTATGGATTTCTCGTACCTGTTGATATACCTGTACCCATGGTGAGGGTACAGGTATATCAGCAGGTATGGGTATGCACACAGCCACCTGGGGGTATACCTGTGCTATTGCCTATCAACCACTTATAATTCATGAAATGACCTTGCTATTCAAGCACCTATTTCAAGTACTCTCACTGTATTCCATAGACAAATATATATTGTAAATTGATAGTTTCTGCACCTGCAACCTGTCTGTAGCACTCCAAAGTCATCTGGTTCACATTCCTATAACTGATGCTGGTGTCACCCATATCTGACTTAGGCCCGGATGTCACACTGTAGTCACTCCACATGATGTTTGTTGAAAGTGATTGAGGTCTATCTTATATGTACTGTTACGATTCGCGGACTATCATTTGTTTCTCATCAGACATTCTTTTCTTTTCCACAATTACTCCTCCCTATTCCTTGTCATAAGACCTAGTCTTATGCATTGTCACTTGCTTCGTAATTGTGCTTACTCCTTCATAATTCTATGTGATTCCATCAGCTTCAATGAGTCATTTCTTACTCATCATCATTGTTCTTTGCGATTCCATCACATTCTATGCTTACTCATTGCATACAATTCTAACCTGCCCTAAAGTGTTTGGGTTTACATATATAAACCCGCAATGTTTCTCTTTCTTTCCTTTCCTCTCTTAAGCTAGATCTCCTCTGTACTCGTCTACACTTGTGCATGAATCTAGCCAGTTTCTTTCTCTCGTTCCTTGACTCTTTGAAAGCCTATGCCCATGCTTTGAACAGGTGTCTTGTCCTTGAACCCTTGAACTCGTCGAGTGAAGCAACACTAGGAGATGACCCGGGTTAGGAGTCAACTTAGGTCACTTGCAAGAGGGAAAGTGGGTCTCGTAACTCTTAGTGGGGAAAACCAAGAGAACTTGACTAGAGTTCTCTGGTTGGCTCTTGGGCCTTTATATACTACTTAACTATGTACATCTGTTGGTACTGGATCTACTGATATAATCTATGTAAGGGAATGCTCTTGGCCCTAGTGAGTCAAGGTGAGTTACAGTGGAGTCATTGAGGCTATGTGCACTGGTTTGCACAGGGCAGAAATGAATGGTGTGAGGATGTGGCAGAACAGCCTCAAGATAAGGACAGCCTCAAGTGGGAATTAAAGAGGTGAGACGTGAAAGCAATAATAGATGACACAGCACAGAAATGAAATGGAAGTGAAGGCTGTGACAGCGATATGGCAGATGAGATCTGGTGAAAATGTGAATAAGTCAGAGTGACTCGTGATGACTGGGTATGACTCATATGCAATGAGTCATCAAGGA
>JBBPOH010000270.1:0-16125 GCA_038091335.1 Phylloporus arenicola | reverse complement strand
ATGGTAATGACCACGTGACTGTGTTTGGACAAACTGTTGCGAAGCGCGTCGCGATCTATCAAGGGATCACTTGTGCCCTCCATGTCTGGCTCCAAAACGGCACAGTCTGGGCTTCGAACCGTCAAGCGAGACTGGTCTACGAGCTCAAAAACCGATTCGGAGGACTCTCAGAAGTCTCTGGATGCCCGGGCACAGCGTCTTAGGGACATTCAGGCTGGGCTGGATCGGCGACAGCAGACTGGTCCTTCCGTACCCCTTCAGAAATATGCCAACGTTACAACGGCGGACATAGCTAGCGGTAGCAAACGCCCGGCCTCGGGACCCGCTCATGAGCCGACGGCGAAGAAACGAGCTTTACCGCCCAGCTGGGACAAAGATGTGTACACTAGTTCATCCAACTTTACAAGAGCTGTCCGCACATCTTCGACCACTGGCCCAGTTGGACAGACTAAATCCGGCGTTTCTGCAGCGACCCCAGCTCAGCCAGCACATGTCTTTCTGAGCCAAGAGCAGACACAGATACTCCGACTAGTTGAACTTGGAGATAGTTTATTCTACACAGGAAGCGCTGGTGAGTCAACTTCATTCTTGTGCATATACGCATTTAACATTCAACTGTATAGGTACCGGAAAGTCCGTTCTTTTGCGAGAGATAATCCACACCCTCCGGAAGAAGTATCCGAGGAGTTCTGACGCAGTGGCAATCACCGCTTCCACAGGTGTGACCACATGCCACTGGATTGACTGACTGATTGTAAGGCCGAGTGGCGCGTTGCAGGCATTGCTGCATGCAATATCGGGGGTGTGACTATTCATTCATTTGCAGGGATCGGCATTGGAGAAGGTACTGTCAACGATCTCGTTTCAAAGGTCCGGAGGAATACAAAGGCTGCCACACGGTGGGCTCGTACAAGAGCGCTGATCATTGACGAAGGTGAATACACCGAGAATTGAAGCGGTTCCGCAATGTAACAGAACCCAGTTTCCATGGTAGATGGTGAATTATTTAACAAGCTAGAGAAAATTGCCAGCTTGATCCGCAAGAACAACGATCCATTCGGAGGAATTCAAGTATGTCCCACCTTTCTTTTTTGGCTTCACCTTCATGGAAATGGATAGGTCGTTGTCACTGGTGATTTCTTCCAGCTTCCTCCTGTCACCAAAGGGACTGCACAAATGAAGTTCGCTTTCGAGGCGGAGATGTGGAACCGAACGATGAAACACACACTGAACCTCACAAGGGTTTTTCGGCAAAAAGATCAAGGTTAGCACCTGTCTACAGGTATTTTGTCATACAGGCTCAATTTGCGCAGAATTCGTCGAGATGCTCAACGAGATGCGCTTCGGCCGGTTAACGCACACGTCTATTTTGAAGTTCAAATCACTGTCTCGTGAGATTGAATACGGGGATGGTCTTGGACCAACAGAATTGTATGTGTAATTTCTTTGCTGATTGTCACCGTTCACCGTTTTCTGTAGATTTCCCCGCAGAGAGGATGTTGACAGATCAAATCAAGGTCGGATGTCAGTTCTCAGCACGGAGGAAAAGGATTTTCTTGCCAGCGATACTGGAACAATCACCGACCCTGCGCATAGAGAGAAAATGCTCTCAAACTTTATGGCCCCCAAGAGGCTTACTCTACGTGTCGGTGCTCAGGTGATGCTTATAAAGAACATGGACGAATCACTTGTCAATGGAAGCATGGGCAAAGTGCTGCGGTTCGTGAATCCGGCATTGTATCAGACAGACTATGACACCGTGGACGGAAATGGACGGCCCAAGACGGAGAAAAGGAAGCCGTCGACCAATGACATGTTGGTTCCTTTGGTTGAATTTTCGTTGCCAAACAAGTTGAAACGAGAGGTTCTGGTCGCCCCTGAAAATTGGAAGGTTGAGCTTCCCAGTGGAGAAGTACAGGTCTCAAGAACACAGGTAAGAGCACATAGTCATGTTATGGTTGTGGGGTTGGTTTACTGACTGCGTGTCAGCTCCCGCTGATTCTCGCATGGGCTATGAGCATCCACAAGTCGCAGGGGCAGACGTTGGAACGCGTCAAGGTTGACCTGGGCAGGGTGTTTGAAAAAGGTGGGTTTGCTACCGACTACTTCTGTTTCCCCACCAATCAGAGTCCAGGCCAAGCATATGTAGCCCTGTCTCGCGCAACTTCCTTGGACGGACTTCAAGTTCTCAACTTCGATCCCAAAAAGGTATGAAACTGCGCATGTGTAGCTCTCCCACTTACCCGGCTTTCCAGGTACAAGCGCATCCCAAGGTTGTTGAGTGGAGCAGAACGTTGCAGGCTGTTTCGGTCCAGTGATGCGATCGATGGTGTACCGTATTAGCTATTGCGTAGTCTATCGAAGTTTGATGTTATTAAGGTCTAATCAAGCCACTTGCACGTGAATAAGACTATGATCTTTCGAGTCGCTCACCGTTCCATGTCGCATCTTCGCCCGCGAAACTGGAAGGCACTCGCTCCTCCCATCCCAAATTTCGCCCAGCAGTCAACCACGCTCCCGTCTCTCCCCGTCCCTTCTCTCCCCGCTACGCTTCAGAAGCTCAAGGACTCCTTACGCCCTCTCGCCCGTTCTACCCAAGAATTCGCCTCTGTATGCCACAAGATCGACGACTTTGCCCGCTCCAACGGCGCCGGACCCACCCTTCAGCAGTTGCTCCTTCGGCGCAAGAACGAAACAGACCACTGGTTGGAAGAGTGGTGGGACGACTCGGCCTATCTTGCCTACAGAGACCCTGTCAGATACTGGCCCTCTTTCATTTATCTCCTCTTACATCCATCTTCCAGGTCGTGGTCAATGTATCGTACTATTGTGAGCATTCTACTCCTCCCCGAATCTCATCATCACTCCCTTCCGTCTACAGACGGTTTTGAACCCCAGCCTCCACATCTTCCCCAGACACCTGCAGCTCGTGCTGCAGGCATCACGCGTGCCGCCATGTTATTCAGGCAGCACCTTCGCTCAGGTCAATTAGCCCCTGACGCACTCAAAGACGTTCAACTTTGCATGGACACTTATCGGTTTGTCTGCCACAGCGCTCCCATTTCTCATATGTTTTGACACAATTCAGCTGGATGTTCGACTGTTGTCGTGTACCCGGCGGCCAAGGCATCGATTGGAGTGTTTCGTACGCCGCTACTTCAGATCCGCAGGATAATCTTGGGCATATCATCGTCGTGCGCAAGAATCGCTTTTGGAAGATCAAGGCCCAAGTTGATGGTAATGTGGTTGGCATGCGTGATTTAATTAGGTGCGGGTTGTTCTCTAGACTTGTCACCCTAGCAACTTTGGTGGCTACACACCCAAATCATCGCTTGCAAAGTTTGAATACTCTCGCCTCTTTAATGGTATTGCTCATATATATGCAACAGCCAATTCCAATACATATACGACCACAGTACGGACGAATACCCTGCAATTGGCGTCTTGACCACCCAGAACAGGGATATATGGGCAAAGGTGCATACTCTACAACTCCAGGCTTGAGCTGTGGAACATAACGCGAATCTAGGATTTCTCACGTCTATCTTCTATTCCCCGGAACGAGGCCCTGCTTCGCGAGATTCATTCATCAGCTTTTTTGGTGTCTTTAGACGATTCTATCCCACCTCCAGACAACAATGTAGACATCTCGCGTGCCTTGTGGCATGGAACACTCCAAGTGAGTAAAGCCACCTCGTTCACCGTCCCTTCCTGCGCTCGAATAACCTTGCTACGACTAGTCTCCCACAAACCCAACTGCCATTTCACGGGGACTCTCCTCGCGCTACGTCGACAAACCCGTCCAATTCGTAGTCTTTGACAACAGTGTCGCAGGATTGATGGGGGAACACAGTGTTATGGATGGGACCCCTACCGTCCGCTTGTGCCATGAATTACTTGGCTTCTTGGCAGATCCCAAGTCAAATTTCGAGTTATCGCCCTCGACCGCTGCAACCCCGGAACCTCTGGACTTTGATCTGACGTCCATGCCTGACATTCACTTAGCCATATCAAAAGCCCAACTATCCTTGCAAGAACTTGCTTCATCACACTCCCTTTCTTTCCTCAGAACAAACTATGGCAAGGCTGTGATCAAGTCGTTTGGTGTGGGTCCCGATGGATGGGCTCAGATGGTTGTGCAAATTGCATATGCGCGTCTCGCACAACGATTCAGCGGCGAAAATGGGCGCGTTACCGCATGGCCTGTGGGCACATATGAGGCTGCTACCACCAGGAAGCTCTACAAGGGACGCACGGAAACTATCAGGGTGGTAAGCAATGAATGTTTGGCGTTCGTGCAGGCAATGTTGGGACAGACTGGTGAGTTGCGATAACGTTTCTGGCGTCCCGGGGAGCCTGATTGGGGTTGTAGCGACGAGGGACGAGAAAGTACGATTGTTGAGAGACGCGGTTAAGAAGCACTCGCAACTTGCTCAAGAAGCTGCTGTAGGGGAGGGTGTGGATAGACACATGCTAGGTTCGTTGCTTCCCCTTTCCCCTTACTGCGTCGGTCCATCTTGTCTCTTTCATCAGGGCTTCGCCTCATTAAGCCGCCCTCCTTGGCTGCACCTGCATTGTTCTCAGATCCCCTTTACACTCGTTCTTCACACTGGACACTATCCACGAGTGCGCTTTTCAGTAGTCACATAGCAGAGTATGGATGGGGTGAAGTCGTTCCTGACGGGTTTGGGGTAGCCTACATGACTGGCTTCGATGGTAGGTCCACCTCGTTTCACCTGGCAAGGATACTCACGCGAGGATGTGCAGATTACCTACAGTTTACGATCACTTCGCGTGCCGACATGCCCAATGCGGAATTTGTAGAGGAGATCAAGAAAGCGGCCGAGGAACTTTATCGATTATTCGGGAGCTCTGGCCCAGCGTCTGGAGCGCGTAGCGGCCGGGGCCAAGGGTTGAACATCAACGCAAAACTTTAATAGTGTTGTAGGAAAAGATGAATTTCAATCCGATTGGTGGGACATGACACAGGAAGAAAGGCGCTGGCATAAGTTGGGGACATCCTCGAGAGTACAGAAAGATTGGCGGGCAAAGGAGGTGACACTTTAATTTGCAAGTAGGAAGAGGACCATGTGCAAACGCCGATAGACTTTACAAAGCTGCGGTTAACATTTAAATAGAAGACGGAAATATGAAGACACGACGAGACAAACAACACGGCGAAGAATGTTCACATATATGTTTACTCGTCATCTTCGTCCTCTTCGGCGACTGCCTTGGGTTTCTTCGTTCGGGATGATGCAGCCCTCGGCTTTTTGGCGGCCGCAGCTTGCTTCGTTGAGGCAGGGCGCTATGATGCGTCAGATCTTTCAAGGGTACAATACAACGGGCAAACCTTTCTCTTCTTGCCAGCGGGTTCGTCCGCCTCTCCGTCCTCTTCCTCTTCTACTTCAGCCAGTTCCTCTGGGAAATCTTCGCCAGAAACCTCAGATTCATCCTAATGATCGAGAAATCGTTCAGTATAAATGACTCGGTGCATGAAAGATTTCCTCACCTTTTTCTTTTTCGCAGCGACTTTCCTTGCTGGCGCCCGAGTTGCCCTTGGTTTCTCTACGTCCTCCTCCTCGCGTTTCTGGAAGGCAGATGAAGATAACACTCAGATACGAGCTAGAGCGCGGACCTTCGCGCGGGACTTCTTGGCGGGAGCACGCTTGGGCTTTTCCTCAGCCTCCTCGGTTTCGCCCTCGTCTTCGGCTTCATCCTCAGTCTTCTTTGGTTTGGCCGCACGTTTCCTCTTTGGCTTTGCTACGTCATCCCCCTCGGCTTCAGCCTTTTTCTTGACGGGGCCGCGCCTCTTCTTGGGTTTGTCCTCGTCGGCTTCTGCATCGGCCGGCTTACGTGCAGTCGGAGGGATGTCCTCGTCATCGACATGCCCTTGATTCCATGCACGTCGCACGCGCTCCTTGTCGTCGTCTTGGAGGTCCTCGAACCCGTCGAGTTCATCAGGACTAGAAAACTTGTCCTTCATGTTGGTGATGATCTTTGGCGTGGTGCACCCCCAATGACGCCATGCACTGCAGAAAGGTAGAGCGTTGGGATGGTCCACAAGAGAGGTGCAGGAACGTACAAGCTAGTGTTGCCCCTAAAGTCGACGATGGAACCCATTCGCAGTTCACCTTTAGGTATGGGGGTTCCTTGAAAACTGGTACAGTCGAGTGCGACGATGCACTGTAGTTGACTTACCTGCACAAGGCTTGGCGCCTTGATGGGGAGCAAAAATGAGCGTCTGGCACGAAAGTGGTGACCAGGGCATGTTGAACCCACCTTTGCATTTTGCACGAGCAGAGCTCGCGTATTCCAGGCGATAACCACTCTTTTTGGTCGCTCCCTCGTTGTCAGACATCGGTTAAAGATGCGGTTGGGGTTGGAATAAAGGTGTGGATGAAAGGGAAACAGATGGGGGTGGTTCATCTCGACGCGATGTGGTTTTGTTGAACCACCCTGTACCTTCAAAGTCCGACCTCCGTGATGCCTAACCGCGCACGGACCTCTTTTGATTGTGCTCGCTCATGGGCGGTTCGAATTTTATACAGGATGACGGAGATCACGAGCGGAAGTCAGTCGTAATCTTGGGCTGGTTTGTTTGTCCAAACAATGGTGAGTGGACGCGCTACAGTCGGTGACACGACAGCATGATAATAGTATCTACTGTTGCTCCTCCTCAAATAAGATACACGCATAAAAATTTACTGTCCCTGCCCCTCTATATTGGAGTTCCGTTTGCATTTGTGAAATTGTATGTGTGCACTCCACCCCCAGAATCACCGCTGGGGAAGAGTGTCAAACACACACCACCACACTGCAGATAAGACACGTACATGATCAATGGGAGTTCCCCGTTCTGCGGATTGCCGATAGAAAAGTGGCCAACATCGAAGTCGGACCTCCCAATGACCATGCCTTGCATGTCACCCGTGGCCCCTAGCGCTGGCTCCCACAGCCGTACGCAGCCTGTCAAGTAGGGTATCGGTTTAGTAGGCCGATTGGATAAGTGACCTACCATCATTGCCCCCACTTACGATCCCGATCCTATCCCTGCCCTGTATCCAATTGACCGCAACAATGCCAAATCCTCCTCCACCTATAGCATCCGAGTCGTGATGTTCGAAACGGCAGAGTGGTCCGCGCGATAGCGCGCGCATGTCATAGACATGCAGTGCGTTATCATTCCGCGCCACAGCAAGGAGACACCCATCAGGTGAGAATGCAGCTTGGTTCACCTCCCCCGAATCATCTAGTTCCTGGTCTGGGCCAATGGTTGGCCGTGCCCGGAACTTCTCGAGCTCTGTCGTTTGGGAAGCGTCTTTGAATTTGCGGCGGACATCGTAGAGACGAACAGGATGTTCTCCGTCTTTTCCAGACGTGAATAACGCTAGCGTTTCGCCATCCGGACTTAGCGTAGTAGCGTCCCCAGCCTCTGTGGCGTCAAACTGAAGTGCCAGAGACCCTTTGCAAATATCAAAGGCATGGTGAAAGCCACTGTGATCACCTTTCTCCGTTGGTTCCGAGGACGAGAATAATAGCTGCCCCGAGGGCCCCTTTCCCCAAAGGGTACAACCGGCAGCATGGCCGGATCCTCTCGGCCCTGCCCGGAATCTCTTAGACGGAAGAGCCACATCTATCATATCCTCAAAGAGATCCTGAGTGTACAGCCGAACGGTGCTGCAAAAGTTTCGTTGGGATGTATAATGGCTGAAGCATGCAACACCACGTACCCGTCATAACACGTTATCGCCAGCGCCGAACCGTCAGGGGCATACATTAAATCTTGCGGTTTTGAATCAAATGGGACTGTTTTTCCAGTAAAAACAATGAGAACGTGCGTGATCATCAGGGGCGTAGACTCACTCCCACGGATTGCACCTAAACCCACGCGCCCATCATTCTCATCACAATCAAATATTTCCCACATTCGTACGACAAGATCGTTCCCCGATGACAAAAATTGCCTTGGACTGAACATGTGATGAGGTGCTGGTACAAACAAATGCATGCATGCAACTCACTTGAGAGGATTATATGCAATGTCGTTCACGGAATAGTACTTCATTACTGAGCCTGTGATTCTCGATGCTATTCTTTTGGGGCTTGAGGAGGGCAACTCACCGCGAGACGCCCCATGGGGGTGGCAATGGGCCGGTTGCACATGAACTAGTTCAGAATCTCACTGGAATGTATTGTGCAATATCACAAGACCTTACCTTGACCATGATGATGGACGACTAACGATCCTGGTCTGTTCTCGGGAGGGGGGGGAGGTTGATCTTCATCATCTTTGTTGGGCTAAATTAACTCGGAAACGTGGAGGTATCCATTTAATACTGACCATCGTCATCGGATTCTTCCAGACCGCCTTCCACAACAGCGCAAACGACCACGCTACCTTGCAGCTGAATGATTTTATTGACAGCTATGTGATCGGAATCAGATTGACCCGAAAACTCAATCACGAGTGCAACACTTGCATCCGGACATTAAATGTGGGTACTTTGCAGTTAACTCGAGCTTGGTGAATCCCCGTTCGTAATAAAGACTTGGAGAACGAACAGGAAACAGTCGCTCCTGTCTGCGCGCATGAAAAAAAGGCTTTGGAAACCTGGTGATCCCATGGTTTTTAGATGTCTGGAGGCATACTTGAGAGGTCAACTATGTGCAAAGTGCTGCACTCACTATTCCCAACGAGCTCACCGAAGCCCAATCAAACGGGAGACGACGATAATCGATAGGAGGTTTTTTGCGGGGAATACGAAAAGGAGGCATGGGCTGTGACTTGGAGGGGTCACTGGCCGAGTCGTTTACTGGGGTGAGGTCTTCTGCCTTGTTGCTTTCTGGTAGGGGAACCCACTGCAGTAAAGTAGGATAAGGTTTCTAGCTGAGGAACCGCGATATGCCACATTACATTTCCCTCGTTTGAAATATCCAGGGAAGCCAAGAGATCTATACAGTCGTCGTCGTCGTCGTCGTCATTACTAGAACGGTTCCAATCGGAGGGACCAGGCGAATGGGACTCTGGACGGGGGGATTTGGCCTCCAGTTTCGGTGAGATCCCGGGATGGTGAGATTGACCACCAATATCTACTTTTTGCCTCTGTAAAAGGATCGTATGGGTGGCGACAATCAGGGTTTGGGTGACGCGCCTTGGAGGGCCAGGGTTCGGGCTCGCTGTCGGACGAGATCTCGATGACCTCCCGGACGCGGTCCCTGCGCTTCAGGTCGTTGTGATTATTTACCGCGTTGGTCGCCATTTTTATGGCGTTAATCGCGCGTTTCTTGGTTGGGTGCGCGTCACGGAGTGCGATGCGGGATGAGAGCTCCTTGATAGCAAGTCAGATTCGTGGCGTCGCGGTGCTGGCCTGGACAGACCAATTGGGTGATACGTTGGAGTTCGGTACATTGATCCGCGGAGCTGTGAAGAGTAGAATGGGTGACACGCTGACGATGAGCGGGGTGTACGCACGGAAAGGGCTTTGTGTCCTCGTTGTCAGAGTCGACGAGGGAGATGGTGACAGGGTTGCGCGGGCGCTTTCTTTGATGCGGCGACGGTGTGCGGTCTATGCGCACGCAGTGTTTAACGCCGGTGCAAAAGATGTCGAGGTCGTCGACATCAATCACTTCGTGCTTAACCTCTGGCTGGGTCATTTCTAGCCACACCCGAACACAGCAATTTCTGCCTTTGACAACAGGTCACGTGCTTACTACTCACCTTGTCCTTTTGCCATGGGCCAGTCCTCCTCCTCGTCGCCCCCGGGATGTCCAGTACGCTCGACGTCGGGATGCCCAATACAACACGGCTCGTCGACGCCCATCAACCCCCTCAATCAAATGCCCAACCTGCCCCAAACACCACTGGACAGCTCTGGACAGCTCCCGACGGAACGCACGCACTCCTCAATACCACGCGCTGTCGAACCTGGGAGCAAACAGACATGGGAGTATCCGTCTCCCCAACAGTTTTATAATGCACTTGTCAGAAAAGGATGGGAGACGCCAGTAGAGCATGTAGAGACCATGGTGGACATCCACAACTTCCTGAATGAACGTGCTTGGGGAGAAGTACTCAAGTGGGAGAAGCGTGTCGCCCAGTAAGGGGACGATGTTTGCCTGCCCGAATCGTCACTGATGCATTCTCCATCAGGCCTGGCGACCAAGAGCCCCATCTCGCCAGGTTCCAGGGCAGGCCAGGCGACATTTCCCCCAAGGCCAGGTTTTGGATGTTGGCCGGCTGGGTATTGCCCTCGAGATTCA
Organism: Phylloporus arenicola; assembly: GCA_038091335.1. NCBI lineage: Eukaryota > Fungi > Basidiomycota > Agaricomycetes > Boletales > Boletaceae > Phylloporus > Phylloporus arenicola. Next base: position 5,862 of record JBBPOH010000270.1, on the reverse strand, counting down.
AGTATGGCTCTGCTGCCTCATTTTTCGCGACACTCACGCAGGTTATAGCACCGAGCCTCCGTTCGATCGTCACGACTGGGTCGTTCGGAGACCACGTACGGGCGAAGAAGTACGGTACGTGATCGACTACTACTCCGCTCCACCCACGCCAGATGGCGAGCCCGTCTTTGCGTTGGACGTGCGACCTGGACTGGACAGTGTGCAGAGTGCCAAAGAGCGGGTCGCTGTCGGCGTGAGTGAGATCTGGGAGGAGCTCAGCGAGCGTGCTTGGGGACGGAGGTGAGTTGGGGTAGTATACGGTATAGATACACACTCGTAATGGATAGCCTTGCCTGCTCGTCGTCGTGCTGAGAAAGCGAGCTCGGGTCCCAAAACTGGGCATTGTGCTTGTCGCGCGTTTCCATCATCACTCGTGGATCGACTGCAACGAACTCGATACGCCCGACGACGAGCAGTCCTTATTGCTAGTCATGATGGAGCGCCCAGCCGGCCCTCGCCAGCCAGACAAGCGCAACGAGGCGTACGAGTCCATCTTTGGCCGTCCGTCGACAACTCACCACCAGGCAGCGGCGGGTCCATACTACGGGCAGCCCGCCCACGGTGGACAGTATCGCCCCCCAGTGACCCAGTTCGCCCCGGCGTACGGTTATTACCCCCAGGCCGTCGACAGACACACCTCGCCGTCCCAGCCAGTCTATTACCCTACCTACGCCCAGTCGGCATCCCAGCCCCATTTACCCGTCTCACCCCACTACCAGCACCTCCCACATCGCCAACATGTACTCGCCCCACCCCATGCCCGCGCACCCTCTGTCCTCAGCGTACCCATCACTTCTCCCATCATACCCCCGAAACCAGAAGATCCACCTGATGCTACCCTCGAGGCCCTCACTAGCTCTGGTCTTACGCCTGCCCAGGCTTATCAGGCCCAGGTATATCGCACCAACCCTCCCCCCCAGAATACATCACCCTGTCCCACTGATGAGATCCCTCGTCTGGACCTAATCAACCCCGACTTTGGTCGCTTCAACATCAACTTTACTGCAGATGAACAGGATCCGGACGATCCCCCCAGTGAGTTGCCATGGGCTCAGTCTTCAGAGCATACATGTGGGTCGCTCTGTTCCATATCTGGTCCGCGTGCTGCACAATATGCTAATTCCGTACCTTCCTTCTAGCCATCGCACCCTTCCCTCAAACCCACGACGCGCAGCAGCCCCAAAATCCCCAATCAAGTCCACTTTCCGTCAAGTCCGACTTTGGCGGATCTTCTCGTCCTCATCACCTCCAGCTCGACACTGCTGTCAAGGCCGGCTCGCGTTCATCCCTCGCCAACTCTTCTCCCGCTTCATCTACTTTTGTTGATCATTCCGTTGCAACTGTACGACGCTCCTCCGACTCGGCTCGCACCGTGCCTGCCCTTGCGTTCCGTCGCGATCGTACCATGCAGGACAGGACCCTGTCCATCTCTTCTACCTCAAATTCAATGCGTACTCTAATAGAACATCGTTCACGCCCACCCATACCCCAGCCTCTTCAAGGTGGTCGAGACTCCCCCACCATCTCGACAAAGGTTTCTACAAAACGTCCTCGTTCTCCCATTGTCTACCCTGCCTTGCTCTCGAGAGTAGCGGAGGCTTTCAAAGAGCGCATCGCTCTTGTAGACCGACTCAAGGATGGACTCACGTACAAAGATGCATTCGACGGACGAGAGGCAGTAGACAAGCTGGCCTACATCATCAAGACCACGGACCGGAATCTCGCTTTGCTACTAGGACGCGCCTTGGACGCACAGAAATTCTTTCATGATGTTACCTATGATCATCGTCTACGGGACAGCCCAGCTGAGCTCTATCAGTTCAGGACCAAGCTGAGTCCCTTTGTCAGCGGGGAGCTGGTCACAGCTCGTGTTGATCTTGACGACGACGACGTGGAGGGCAAGTCTCCTATACAAAGCAAGTCGGATGGTCTAAGGGGGGTATCAATGGCCTCTACGGGACACGGCTCAAATGACTCTCACGAGAAAGACTCCTCTCCAGTGACGGGAGCACCCGAACCCAGACCGTCACAAGGCACAGAATCTATCGACGAAATCCCCCTTCCTTCTGGTGTTTTCACCCTTTTGACCGATTGCTATTCCCCCACGTGCACAAGGGACCAACTGTGTTATAGCATTGCATGTCCGAGGCGATTAGAACAGCAGGCAAGGCTGAACATGAAACCTCAACCCTTCCTCAGGAAGCAAATCTCGCGGGAGAGTTTAGGCGATCTTGTGGTAGGAGCTGTGACTATGAAATGTTGCAGGTTAATGACATGACTGATACCAGGAACCCGGGACTCTCTGGATACACTCTGTGCCACAAGAAGTCGTGAACAGCGTGTCGGACACGGAGAAAAAACGGCAAGAGGCTATCAACGAAGTGATCTATACGGAGCGCGACTTTGTGCGCGACATGGAGTATCTTCGAGATGTATGTGTCGTCTTTCATTCTCCTTTCATGCATCAAATTTTCTGCAGGTCTGGATCAATAACTTGAAGGACAACGACATTATCCCTGCGGAGCGTCGTACCGATTTCATCCAACAGGTCTTCTGGAATATTCAAGAGATTATTGCCGTCAATACCCGCCTGCGCGATGCGCTGAATAAACGTCAAAAGTCATATGCTGTTGTTGAGCGTATCGGTGACATCCTGCTTGAGGCCGTTCCTCATTTCGGCCCGTTCGTATCATACGGTGCTCATCAGTTGTACGGAAAGTACGAGTTTGAGAAGGAAAAAAGCTCTAACCCAGCCTTTGCGACATTTGTTGAGGTATGTCACTGTGCGACTGACAGATAGAATTGCTCACGACGAGGTGTGTACAGGCCACGGAACGGCTTCCTGAATCTCGCAAACTGGAGTTGAATGGTTACCTCACGAAGCCCACAACCCGTCTTGCACGTTACCCGTTGCTATTGGAAGCTGTCAACAAACACACTCCAGAAGACAATCCAGATAAGCAAACCCTTGCTCAAGTCGTCACCATAGTCAGGGGGTTCCTCGCCAAGGTGAACGTGGAGACCGGAAAGACTGAAAATCGGTTCAATTTGCTGCAACTCGACCAGCAATTGGTGTATAGGCCTGGAGAGCAAGTGGTTCGTATCTGTTTTAACCCCAAGGATCACATTCCGAGGTCATCATGATGTGTAGGACTTGAAATTACAAGACCCTTCCCGCGAGCTCGTTTATAGAGGCGCGTTGAATAAACGCGGTGGCTCGCAAGGAGATAATGGGGACTTGTTGGTATACCTGTTTGATCATGCGTTGCTTATGGTCAAGCAAAAATCCAAACATGAACAATACAAAGTCTACCGTCGTGTAAGTTCTCTTCTCTTCTCTTTTTCTTGTTGTGCTAAATCATTCGATTACATAGCCGATTCCATTAGAGCTGCTCCTCATTTCCGCCCAAAACAAGGAAGTCACGAAGAAAGTCTTGAGTCGTGGTGCGCCTTACCCGCCTCAGATCCCTATCAAGGTCGATGGCAAGGGCGACTTCTCGATCACATTTGTACATCTGGGGCGAAAGTTTTACCAAATAACACTATGGGCGAGCACTTTTGTGAGCCATCGCAAATGGGTGGAAACGATAACAAAGCATCAAGACTTATTGAGGGAACGGAGTATGGCCTTTGATACAGTAGCCGTTACTGAAGGCTTCTTCATGGGTACCAATAGGGTAACTTGTGCAGCCCCCTTCGGTGAGTCAGTGTGGAATAAGTGATGATCAAGCTGACTGTGGTGTAGGAAATGGGAGACGAATAGCCTTTGGAACGGACGATGGGATCTACTTATCAGACCTGAGGGAACCAAACAGGGATCCCGTTAAAGTCTTGGCGCTGCTAGACGTTTCGCAGGTTGATGTCCTGGAAGAATACCAGCTCCTAATTGTACTTTCGGGTAGGTGTCTCTCTCATTGATGTTTCATGTATTTCACAACTCATACATTTTTACAGAACGGCAAGTAATCACTTTCCCCTTGGAGGCCCTCGATCCCATGGACCCTATGGCTGGTCTAAAGCGTGCAAAGCGTATATCCTCACATACAACGTTTTTCAAGGCTGGGATCTGCCTTGGAAAAACGCTTGTTTGCGTTGTGAAGTCGAGCCCTCTCTCCAGCACTATCAAGACCCTTGAGCCAATCGATCAGAATATACGAGGGCGGAGCAAACCAACATTCCGCAAGCTTTTACAGGGAGGAAATGACACACTGAAACTTTTCAGGGTACGTCTTTTGTCTTTTCTGTCTGTTAACTGGCTGACAGCCAAACTAGGAATTTTATATTCCTGTCGAGTCAAGTTCGATCCATTTTCTGAAAACGAGACTCTGCGTAGGCTGTTCCAAGGGCTTTGAAATCGTTGACCTCGAGAGCTTGGATACCCAGAGTTTGTTGGACCCTGCCGACGGATCACTCGATTTTGTGAGGAGGAAAGAGAACCTGCGTCCGATGGCGATCTATCGGATTGACAACGAATTCCTATTATGCTATGACGGTAAGAGAAAAGGCTGGAAAAGGTACTGCGGGCACTTACTCTGGGCAACCAGAGTTTGCTTTTTATGTCAACAGGAGCGGTTGGCGGTCACGACCGAATTTCATGGTCCATTGGGAAGGGTCACCTACAGGCTTCGGTGAGTTACAAAGGATGATGTATTGCAGCTTGCGACGTGCATGTTACTGACCCGACTTCATTTAGCAATGAGGTATCCGTATGTCCTGGCATTTGAGCCCACGTTTGTGGAGATTCGACACGTCGAAACGGGTCTCATGTCGCAAGTCATCCAAGGTAACAACCTCCGCCTGCTGTTCGCAGATACGCCACCTTCAGGGACATCGACGACCAACCCGCATCATGGCGCTTATTATCCGCCGCAAGGATACCAGCCAAACGCGTATCAGCAAGTGCCACCTTCTGTGTATGGGCGTGCGTCGTTACCCGGATATGGTCCTGTGGCGGATGGGTACGGTCAGTACCCCAGATCCACACAAAGTGGCCGGGATGAAATCTTGATGGTGTCTGATGATCGCGTGTTGACGGTGCGACTCACTGCCGGAAACAGATGAGGCTGTCTTGGTAATGTACGAGGTGTGTTTGAACGGGCCATTGTGTAGATACTCATTCTCCACTGGACTGGGGGACACTTTCATTTAATGTGGTGGGGCACAGTTGGCTCAGTGTATAGTTAGATCGTACTACATCTGTTGTGATTTCGTTTTTTCTTCCGAATTAATAGCATCGAGATTATGGCTTTATCGAAACCTCCACTTACATTTAGGTCCTTGAACCTTCGGAGCTCAGGGCCAGCTGTCACTGCCTCTGCTGCTCACTGAGAATTGTGGCTCAGTGTAGTACCAAAGCCTCTTGACAGTTGTGACTAAATGGACCTGTGCATGAAATTCAGTTGTGACTGTCAAACACTTTGACATGAAAAGCAAACTCTTTGGTCTTCCATATATTACATTATACAACTTTTACATTTTACACTTCTCTGCAATGTATCATATGGCCATAATATAACATCTCTGTCAAACCCCATGTACAATGGTAAGAGAAAAGGCTGGAAAAAGGCTAGTGTGGGCACTTACATACTCTATGAGTCATGACCAATATTCTGCCCCAATTGCTTCAGACACCACCTGAGTCCCAGGCCATCAGGAAAACCTCAAGGTGCTTAATGGTTTTAGTTGTACTTGGAACACAACTAAGACTGAATAAGACACTAAGTCTACTAAACTGAATTAAGAGAGTGGTTTTATTAAGCTGCCCATGCCAATGATTTAAAATTTACTTGATGTGGTTTGGGAGGAGGCCCAGGGGATGCTGGG
>JBBPOH010000269.1:0-16125 GCA_038091335.1 Phylloporus arenicola | reverse complement strand
CGTATTATACTGGCGAAGCGCCCGGCAACCGCAATGGACTACCGGATGCCGCTCAAGAGCAGAAAGTAGTCCTTGAACAAAAGTTACACGAATTGATGGTAGCATCCGCCAATTATGCGTTCTCCGAGGATAGGATGACAGATGGCACGCATTCTACCCCAGATGGTAGAGGTGTCGACCGCACGTCTCTCTTCGAAGGCTTGGTCACTACTTGTGCGCGCTCCTGCATAGCTCTCGATGAGTACGATTTCTTGTTCGAGGATTTATTCCAGCACTTTGAAGATGCTGGGATTGTTCGCATCTACTTGGAACAGCTTGAGGCATTTGTGCTGGAAGGTACCATCAACTACGTGCCCCCGCGAATAACCCAGCGACTGGTGGCGCTCCACGATGACTCTAGACAACCTGCCTTGGCCGAACGAGTGATCTGGCATATAGACCCTTTGTGCCTAGACATCAACCAGGCCATTCGTCTTTGTCAAACTCACCAGCTTTGGGATGCCCTAATTTATGTGTATACCCGTGCCCTGCAAGACTACGTCGCACCAATAGTGGAGCTGATCTCCCTCATCCGCCAGCTTCCCTATCTTCATGGAATTCCTTCGGTTCCAAACGGAGCGGATGCACAACGCCTGACTTCTTCACTCCATCATGCATACAAGATCTTTCCTTACCTCATCGATGTTCTCAGTGGTCAGACGTACCCCAGCGGCGAACCATTACTTTCTGATGAAGCTGAGCGTGCAAAGCATGATGTGTACGAATTCGTGTTCAACGGGAGATCTGCTGTCTGGCCCGCAGAAGGTGGTCGTCTTATCCTCACAGGAAATGGCACGGAACCCACATATCCTTATGCGCGATTATTGCTTCGTTTCGACGCAGAATCGTTCCTTCACTCCCTGGATATCGCCTTTGAGGATTCCTTCCTTATAGACTCCCCTGACATCACTAGGCTATCCATCGTCAAGATATTGTTGGACATTGCTTCGTGTCAAGATCTACCGCTTTCCGCCATCATCTTCATCAACATTTTCATTGCACGAAACATACCAAAGTATCCGCAACACATTCCTGTCAAAGATATAGATCCTCGCGTTCTGCACGATCTCCTTGTATCACTTGCCACCTCTCTTGACCCCGAAACTCGAGAGGATCGCCAGCTCGCTACTGAGTACCTGTTATCGGTACATACACCTCGCGACAGCTCCGAAATAGAGGAAATGTTTGAAAGCGCGGGCTTTTACCGCATTTTGCAAAGCCGACGTCGACATGAACGCCAGTGGACGCAGCTTTTGTCCAGTTACTTGCTCGACCCGAGTTTGCAGACTGCATCACTGCTCCCCTATATCGAAGAAGTCCTGGACCTCTCAAAATCGGATAACCACAGCATCTTGCCCGAGGACATCCAGTCCGCGTTCTCGGCCGCCCTCGGTCACCTCCTCACCCTCGACTTGCAGTCCACTGCCACGCTCGTTGACAAGTTTGCGCCGACGCTGCACGAAACCGCGCTTGATTCCATGGACCCTACGGATGACCGTCGGCGCTACGACTATCTCCTTCACCTAATCAACTGCGAAGAATCAGAAAGGGAAGATACATCCTTCCCATACCCCCCTGATCATCCACATATCAGCGAGCAGCTTCGTCTACTCTTCATCAAGCTGCAGTGTCGCTACATGCCGTCGGGTGTCATTGAAACCCTAGACCACATGCAGAGCGTTCTCGATTGGCCGGGGGTAGCACGAGCGTGCGAGGAGAATCGTGCATACGGAGCAGTGCTATGGGCACTCAACCAACGGGGCCAACCACGAAATGCGCTGCAAAAGGCCGAAGCGTTTGAAAAGCAGTTGACCCAGAACGTCGCCCACGCCATCGTGGACCTGGACGCGAGCGACGCAGACGTCCAAGAGTCGATCAACGCGTTGAGAGAGATTGGACAGAGGGGCACGCATATATGTCTGGAGCACTCGAGCACGTCAGCCACGACTGCGGTCCCGCTCGAGGACATTTGGTTTCAGCTCCTCAGCAGTCAGCTTCACTCGGTGCAGGTCGTCTCCAATCTCCATCTGGTCGACGGCGGTGGCGGTCAGCGATTGAAGACGACGGCTCTTTCGAGCTTGCGGGAGCTCGTGCAGAACACGTTTGCGTCCTTGGTGACCATTAGCTCCACTCGAGCAGTCTCGTTTCCGCGCTTGTTCAAACGGCTGGTCGACCCCGCCCTCTATGTGGATTCCACTCCGGGCACACCATACACGGAATTTAGGGTGATCCTAACGGGGATGTTGGAGTCTTATCGCAGTGATGGGGACATGCTATCCATTTCTCAAAAGCTGCTCGATCGGGATATATTTGATACTGTGGAAGAATACACAAAGGAAAAGAGGAGAGGGTGGTCGGTTCGGTCCCTGTGCTCACATTGTCATCAGACACTGCTGCAGCCTGATGGATCAGGTGGTACCGGTCAGACGAACATGGGTGTGGTTGTCTCCCGTACAGCCATGTACCATGCTTCCTGCCAGCATTGATGAATGTAAAGGTTTTATCTTATCTTTAATGGACATTTGATTCTTCCAATACCACGACACTCAGGTGTCTGCTTGATCACTATTCAGAATCTTGAGCGCGTCAAGGGAATCGACACTCACCATCGACAAGTTCGCTTTGGACCATCTGGGAGAGTTGGGTATAACTCTCCACTGACGTTATGTCCACACCCAAGGAGTTTCCATCCCGACCGAATGCTTCGACGTCTATGATCATCTGTGTCCGAATGCGCTCTTCATCGCGGTCATCATCCTTGGCACTCGCGCCACCGAAAATCCCCAAAGTCGATTTCTTTCCCTTTTTGAGACGCCTCAACGATTCCTCCGTCTTTTTCATCGCGGTCAGGTACTGGATATATCTGCAACGAATGAGCGACCTGCGCTCCCATCGGTAACGAAGCCGCTTACCTTTGGCAAACGCTGTCAAACACCTCTGTAGCCGATTCCTTGAGCAAGCCTTGCCGCAGACGGTCGCCGGCGACGCTCAGACTTCCGATGCCAAAGAATGCCTTGGCTGGGCGGAGAATCAGAGGTACGAAATAGCTGGGCTCGGTGGGCATCCGTTTGCTCGACATGGCCCGAAATTGAGAGGGTATTGAGCGCACGGGTAAAAGAGAATCGCATGCACGGCGAGAGAGCAGCTGGATGACCTGTCTCGCCACCTGTTCAGCAATGGCATTTAACGCGTTCAGTTGCTCTTTGAGTGCATCTTATATCCGTCAGTGTCACTTGAGTCCTTTTAGGAAGCGGGGCGATGCGCACCTTGGGGATCAACGTGCATATCCTGAGCAACAGCAAGCTCGGGCAAGGCATGTCCAATCTCTTGCTTCCAAAGATCCGAGACTTGCACGGTCATCGCTTTGATGTCAACAAGGACGATAGCACATTGCTTCAGCAGGTCGTCTATAACACTATTCTCGGGAACAGCGTCAGACGATGGTTGTGGTGTGGACGAACGACCCTATGATAAAAACCACAAGTCGATGTGTCTATTTCGGACAACAACAACAATAAAAACCTTGTCTATCGGAGATGTGACCTGTATGGAAAGGTCGGTTCGAGGAAACACGATTTCGAGCCAAGTCTTGTATCTGCTGAGAAGCTAAAAAGGTTCCAGTGGGCTATAGGTAACTGCGGCCGAGACAGTTCGTACCTGCAGGGTTAGTCTCCAAAAACGATGCGCTAGTTCTGGAATAAATATTTCTGCGCTCCAACATGAACTTATAGCACCCCACACGCTTTCCGACTGTGGCATCATGAACGCAGAATGCCCTGTACGACAGCTAAAAATCAACTAACAGGACCCAGAGCACAGCACTCACCGAGATCAGTGAAGTTGGGGGTAATTGTTGTGGTGCTCAAGGTTTCTTCTAATCTTCCAACAATCTCCTTCCAGCGAAGTTGGAAGTAGACTGGTAGCTGCCAACGCTTGTTGAAGGAAACAAATACTGGATGGAATCTCATCGCCTGAACTGATTTCGTGGAGGGTGCCATGAATTCAAGGGCATGAATAAATGCCTGTGCAGCGGCATGACGCTAAAGCGACAAGTATGAGCAAAAAGTTGGATCAGGAGGAGATAAACTACCTTCAAGAATTCATCGGGTTTGCCCGCGGCAAAGACCACGGATCCCAACTCAATCATAATCGCTTGAGCAGTCTCGGGCCAGATGATATTCGCCATGATATCAAAGCCTTCATCGGTATGCGTCGATACTTCGATACGACTCGGCAGCGCAATTGCAGTGGTCGGATCCGTTCGTGCAGGATTGCTTTTGACCGAAACTTGTTCTGTTATCTGCATGATGCGGCGCAAGTCTCGGTCGACAAATCGAAGTATTTGATTGAATAATTTTGCCAGCGGGTCGTGAGATTCATCCAGATATAGTACGGGCGAAGTTGCATCCTTGGAGTCGAATGGTGTTTGTTTCGTCAGGAATGCAGTGTATGGGGTGTACGGTATTCGAGGTGGAACAGCGCTGGGGGGCGCACGGGTCGGCAACGGAGCGTGTGGAACGATGCGCGAGTGTGGGGAAGCCAATGCATCTGAATGTATCGACTTCAAGTACAGATTTAACACATGTCCATCACCCGGAGTGCCACTCACTTTTCTGATGAATGGTAGAACAGCAGTCCTCTTGATTATGTCTTCTGCAGTCCTCCAAAGCGATAAGGTATCATAAACACGCAGGCATTCAGTCAAGTCGGCGATAAGCTTCGCCCTCTCGAGTTCTGACGTTTTTCCTTCACTAGTCCCTGTCAAAGCTAACAATATGCTTGAAAACAAGTGGTCTAGATCAGATGTCAATGTATCTCTAATGCGATCGATGTTCTGTAGACAGTTTGGTCTAATACTTAATGGACCAAAAAGCGACGAACCCATTGGATCTCTTCTACGAACGCGCAGTTTTCCGCACGTGCCTTGGAGACAAGATAAAGAAGTTGAGTATATTCAGTCGCAACTCGGGACAGGTGTTTGCCCCAGCTCCCCCGTGATCTTGGAGAGTAGTCAGAGAAGTCCACGGTATGGACAACGCACATACTTTCCAGAACTAACTTCCGTCGGACCAGAGAGATGAGAGGGAGGAATCTCCACGGGGTTGGGTTTCGAGATGAGCAAAAGAGATTCAAGACGCGTAACAGACTCGGATATCTTGAGGAGATGGTGAAGCAATGCCTAAAAGGATTGAATGATCAACATTCAATACTATGACAAGGGAGACGCATATCGACTTTTTCGTCGCGCAGCTTTGACCTTGCATCCAGCTTGGCCTGAATTGCATTTTGAATGTTCAGGAGACTTTGGCGCGAAATCTGCAGATATGTTGATGGTTATCCTGATGTCGGACATGCATACATACCTGTATTTGTTCCCTGATGCCGTTCAGCGGTGCTTTAAGCCTACCCATCCTTGCGCCTTCCCCCCGTAAGTCTGTACTTAGGCTGATGAAATCTTCGTAGTCATCATTGATCAAAAGGACCAACTCCTCCTTCAATGAGGACAAGTACTCCCTGAGTTCCGTTCGGAGTTCGGGGAGCGACGTGTACGAGCGAGAGAGAAGAAATTCCTCAATGTTAAAAGTCTCAGCTGCCAGGAACTCGTTGTCATGGGACAAGGGAACGTATATTGGTAGGTCAGGCTGTAGTAGCAGGTGCTCAGTGCCCAAAGGTCGACCAACAGATGTGCTTGACAGCTCGCGGGCTGCAAGTTCTTCGGCTAGCCGCTCGAGTTGAAATGGATCTGGGCGACTTCCAGAAACACTCTGGCGTACTTGGGAAGCCATAGCGAGGTACGTGCGTTGTTTGCCAATGGCTTTCGATTATAACATAACCAAACATAATTAAACAAAGATGCATAACAAGTTGTCTTGACAATTACAGTAATTTGCGGATATCTTAATGGTATCCTCCCCATTCACTTTTCTTCGAGTCCACTCAGGAATGCAAGCCATGTCTTCTTATCAATAACGCCTTCGTCTGCGATCACTGTATATCAGACCTTACAAGTGGATTTAAACGAACTTACAATTGCCGTCGGCGTCGGTCACGACAACATACCGGGCCCCTAGTTTGACGAAAAATCGATGGAGAAGCTCCAATGGCGCATGGGATTGGATGGTAAGCGGGGCCTGAAAACACATTAGGTTCACCCTGCGGAACTGCAACGAAATGTACGAACCTCATCCATGTACACACTAAAGTCGAACAGGTCTTCACTTGTCACAGTGCTACCCTCGATCCACGAGGATGTGAAGTCACGCTGCCTTCTGAATTTGCTCGATTGAAAATTGACTGTTTCATCAGCGTCCTCTGCAACGATCGCTGCCAAACCGTCTTCAGAAAAGGTACATATCACAAGCAGGATGACCTACCAAGTGCATGTTCAAGTTCACTTGCGCCGATGTACCCAACCATGCGCAATTTATCGCTATCTTTAACAGGTCGTAGAATGGGGAAACCACTGTCGTCATGACCAGCGTTGAGAAGTGCTTGTAACTGATCTCGAAGACTTTTCACTGTGTTGTCAGCATCTATTCGAATAACGCTTATCCCACGATCTGTCTGCACGCCGCGGGTCAGAGTTCGCGTGGACACGAGAGATGGGACATACGACGTCATTGATTGAAAAGTGGGACCAAAGATACTCGTGCTTCGCATCTAAATACGGGAGTTGCGATAACCTAAATACGAAGGTTGACCAGGACTGATTTGATTATCACCACGGGCACTTACTCGATGACTAGATCATAAATTCCCTTGGGTTCCAGTGCATCAGCAACAGTCTTCGCTACGAGGACGGAGAGCATGACCGGCACAGCATACGTGAGAGTATCTGTCAGCTCAAACATGATCACTGCGAGAGAGACTGTTGTACGCTTTTGAATGCAATTATCGTCAGTTGATCCCGAGAAAAATTGAGCATGTTGAAACGCAAACCGTGACACCAGATAATGCTGCTGCTGCACCGACCATGGCATAAAGTCCAGGTATAACGCAGTCCCTGTCGCCATCACAAGCAGAAAAGACGGGGCTATCCGGATAACGCCATTGTAAATGTCGGACAGCGATTCCGAGGATACGTCCAGCACATGCACCAACAGCGAGCGTTGGGATGAATATACCGGCAGGAAGTTTGATGCCGAAGGTAATAATGGTCAGCACACCTTTCATGAGCATAGCCACTAAAACCGCCTGAGCCACTGGCCAGACTTTTGTCCAGTCTCCTGGGTTCAGAGCACACAGACTGGAGTAATTGCCCGAACCATCCGTGTGGCACTCAGAGAAGAGAATGTAGACAAGCTCTGTCCCTCCCATACGAGCGTATGGGTTGAAAAAACAAAATATTGCGGTGACAAGCGTAATCTTGTATCGTCAATGGTCATCGAAGCGCATCCATTCTCCTCCGACTTACTAAAGCGACTTCTAGGATGGGGTGTTTGTTGAACCAAATGTGGCGGCGAATATCACGGTTCCAGCGGTAGTTCAACTTGGAAAAATATGCGCCATATATCCCCTTGAGAAGAGTTCGTCAGGGCTCGACGAAATCCATGAGTACGTACACCAATAACTCCCAGAAGCAGGAAGAAGATGAGTTCATATGAATGCCAGTCCTATAAATGGTTCGAGAGATGTCATTCAGATAGATGGTAGAGATGTACCTTGGCATAGGTAACCTGGAAAAGTACGAGCTTGCCGGTGCCAAAGGGATCAAGGAACCGCAGGGTGATGGCTGCGATCATTGCGCAGAAAAAGCTAGCAAGGACGGGTGATGATACATTCACGGGAGATGATCAACCATACCTTCGCCACATTACCTGAATACGGTGACAGATTAATTTGCAATGACTAGCTGTTGGAACCTCGACCTACCTTTGGTGGAAAGTAATACGAGACTTCCTCCAAGCTGAACAAGGTGCCCCCAATAGGCGCTCCGAAAGCAACCGCAACTCCGGCCGCACAAGCTGCGCTGAGAATTTCACGTCGTTTTGCTACTCAGAATCGTTACACCAATGTAGGCCAAGTCTGCGAAAGGAAACAGACCTTCATTATTCTCATATTTGCGATGGAACCGGCTGACAATATTGCCAATGCAGCTTGCGATGTGGACAAAGGGCCCTTCTTTGCCTGAGAGGGAGTCAGCAGGGAAGCAAAAGGCATAATGATAGCCCAAAACCGACCAAGCGATAGACCCGAGCCGACTGAGAGTGCCAAGCCAAATGACTTTGTGAATAGAGTACGCCCGCCAAGGTATCCATGGATCACGAAGCCTGTAGCATAGCGTAAGAATAAAGTGGATGCGTGAGTGAGTCGAAGAAATAAGTACCTGAAAGAATTGTTTTGATCTCCGGTATACCACTGCCTGCCGCCTTGTCCAAATTAAGGTCATCTAGCTTATCCAGCGAACTCTCTGACATACATAATACAACGTTGTGCGCTTCACCGGAGAGACGGGTTTATTGTCAAATTGGGGGGATAAAACTCCGGAATCTTTGCGGGTGGTAAAAGAGGTCGAAGCGGTCAAGAATATGGTAAGAAAGGATGATGCAGTCGCCCACAAAACCTGATGAGGTGGAAGTGATTGAGATACATGTCAACGTTCACGGAAAAAGCACAAACCGCTATAAGGGTATAGCTGATATATTCCACGTAATCGGTCTCAGTGTTTGAGAGGTGGAGCCACGTTGTCAAAGGACCAGACCAGTCTACCCAATCGGAGCATCCACCTTCACTCAAGGAATGCAAACCATGGGCACCGGGACAGCAAAACCGCATAGCTTTCCACCATCCAGTAGCACAATATCCATATTTTGCATCAAAGAACCACTGCTCTAGTCTCACGACGAGAAAAGCGACAAGAGCGGTTAAGAATCCAACGATGGTCACGATTATCCAGCCGAGGCTCTTGTCAAACGCGAGGCGCAGATGAGAACGAAGGGATCTCCCGTTCCTTAATCTAGAAAAACGGACGGAATCCTTGATGGCGTCATGTAGCCAGTCGATGGACGAAAAGGAGGAGTACCAGACACGATAACCGTTGATCCGAACGTTGATATCGTCATCCAGGTAAGAAAACTTGGAGCGGACGAGGGGAGCATCGTATGCAGAGATACGCCTCTGAGAGAGACGGCGTGTAAGAGTAGCCCGGACAGAAGTTGGGGAACGTGTAACCGGAGAAGGAGGTCCTGAGAAGGAAGGGCGTGTCGGGGAAAGGTTCGGCAAGGATGGAAGATCACGGCGAGCAATAGTACTAAACGAATGCGTTCCTGCCAGGGGTGGCCGTACCGATCCGTAACTCCTTTCGTTAGCAGAATTGTACAACGAAGTCCGCTCGTCAGAGTCTTGGATGTTGTCGCTGAGATGACGGGGAGGTCCAAGGGCGGCTCCACTGCCGATTTGAAGAAGGCGTTGCCTTCGCCAGTCCACGGAGGAAGGGCCACTGAGTGGGCCATTTGGCGGAGTCTCTGAGTCGGCAATGTCTATGACAGACTGCAACGACGTGGAGCGACTGTTGCGAAAGGGCATCGGTGACGCGCTGTAAGAGCCTGAATGTTATGGTAGGTGGTCAACCTGGAAGAATATAAGAGGAGCGGAAGAAGAAAGGACGGAGCACCGTACTGGAACGATGGCGACCGAACCGATTAAGGTATGATGCAATGATCTGGTGGTGGGACAAATACACGCAAACATCATACTCGACATCCACCATCATCGACAACAATGACGACGGCTGGTCTTGGTGTTCCTGTCAAGCTACTACACGAGTCTCTTGGCCACATTGTGACCGTGGAGCTCAAAACTGGTCAACTCTATCGCGGAAAACTCGCGGAAGGTCACATCATTTCAGATGCTGTCGTATGACTGGGCTGATCGTGCATAACCTCTAGCCGAAGACAACCTCAATATATCCTTGAAGGACATCACTGTCACTGGACGCGATGGGCGTGTCTCTCAGCTAGATCAGGTCTACATCAGGGGAAGCATGGTTCGATTCTTTATCGTACCAGACATGCTGCAGAATGCTCCGATGTGCGTTGAAATGTATTGATGAGTAGCTCTGGGACTGAGGTTCAGCAGGTTTAAACGGGTTGGCCCAAATGCCATGCGAGGACGTGGTATTGGTACAGCGCGTGGACGTGCTACCATTATGCGAGGTTGGTTGATCCCATACATGCCGTTTGGTCACACGCTTATCATCTTCTTTGTAGCCAACGGTAATCCCATCGCTCACGGTGTATGCTTGATATTGACAATCGCGCTTTTTACAGCTCGTCGTGGCCGTGGTGTCCCTCCGCCTCGTGGAATCAGGCGATGAGTGTCCTTGGGATCAAAAAATGTTGCTTTTAGTGTGTGTATGTAACTGATAGTGTAGTCCACATGATCGCAACGCGTACGCTGATATTTGAATGCTGTAGACGCGATGAGTACGTTGGTGGGAATAGAAGATAACGATGTACCTCTTCTAAAAGTCGGAGACTCGGCCCTTGAAGCTCCAATCGCCACCTTCCTCTGCCCACTTTCCCACAGGTTCCACCTTTGGGCCGCCCTGTTCACCTGTCCGAGGGTTCGTCTCGCCCTCAAAATCTGGCTTGAGGGGTCTCCTGGCGTCGGGATGGAAGGCGAGACCTGCCTCCGCTTCTGCACGCGAAGGGGTCTGAGCAGCACGCTGGAGGTCTTCGAACTCGCGCTGTTGTTCACGGGGAAGTGGGGGAGGGCCAGGTCGGTTCACACCCGAAGCGTGTCCACGAGTGGCGAGCCAAAGGGCGCGGTGGATGCGAGGCAAGGTGGTTGTGTGCATCCGTATTATTTCTATTTCTATTTTTTGGTTCTCAGGTTAATGATAAATATTACGTAACGAGGGCACTTAGTCAGGCACATGTCACACTAAGCAATTTGATACTCCGTCACATCACGTGAGATGTAAACCGCTAATCTTGCAGATCTTCCACACCTGGCTTCGTCTAGAACGCACCAACTATCCTTCCCGCACGCGGTATTTTCCTCCTTAACCCATCCCAATCTCGCACCATATCTCCCTTTCGCCCATTACTATGCATCCCTACTATATTCCCAGTGTCTACGCTCCCAATGTCATAGACATCGCTGACAACGCCTTCTCCACCCAGTCCATTCTCAGCGCCGACTCCAGCCTCACTATAGACCACGCAGATTCCTTTTCTGCAGATTCCGCTTGCAAGAAGCGTAACATTGATCGTGCTTGTGATGCTTGTCGTCGCAGAAAGACAAAGTGCGACGGTCCCCGCATGCCAGAAAACGATTGCACAAATTGTATACAGAATTGCAAAATATGCACTTACATGTTCGTATACGCCCTCCACCCCCTTTGGTCACTCTCATTCACTCCCCTCAGCGAAGGTTCCAAGCCTAGGGGACCTTCAAAGGCGTGAGTCAGAGTCAATTTATCAGACTTTGTTTCTGAGTCGACCTGCCTGGGCAGCTATATCACCAGCCTGGAGGATAGACTAGAAAAGATGGAGGCACTTCTCAAGCGCGTAAGTTCTTTTGCATATTTTCTTTGGCTCTGTGGGCCAATAGTCTCGGGAAAGAGTGACTAATTCTTTTGCGAACTGGCGATGATATGTTATTTCAGCTTCCGCCGCCCTTTGGTAGCCAGAACCTATACTGATTGTTACCTTTACACAGCTTCGTCCCGAAGCCGATTTCTCCGAGGAGCTGGGACCACCAGTAATTCGGGATTCTTGGAAGACAGACACAGATCTCCCTCCCTACATTTCCCCTCACGACAAGTCAGCATCACACTCCACATCTACCGCCAGACTAATGAACTTGTCCTCAAGATCCTTGCATTACAGTGCACTCTCCAATTCCAATCCATCACTGCATGTTACCTCTCGTAGCCGGCATTCTAGAGGTGCTCCGAAAAGTGACACAGAATCGTCATCATCTGGCTATACATCTTCAGATAGCGGTGAAGTTGGAGAACTCAGCCTCTCACGTGGATGCAAACGTTTGACCATTAGAGGTTTAGAACCTATTCAAGAACCTTATACCTTGTCGGATAATCAAGTTCGCTTCCATGGCAAGAGTAGCTTTTTCAAGCTTATCGAACCAACTAGAAAGCTGAGAGATGAGCACCTCAATAGCTTGACCAGCGGGGAGGAACGCAGTCCCTCATCCCGTGACAGCACTAGCCCAATCAATGCTGCTGCATTGCGTCACCCCGAATTCTGGACTACTCCTCCAGTGAGTTAGGAACTGGCCTTGACCGCCAGCTCGAATCTGATTTCTTTTTAGTGGGAACTCGCATTCGAAGGATCCTTGGATAGGCTCAAGGACCTATCCCTTTCACTTGCTAAAGATTTCCCACCCCAGGACCTTGCTGAGAGTCTGCTCAAAATATTTTTTGAACATGTTAACATATTTATTCCGTTATTTCACCGCCCGACGTTCGAAGAACAGTGGAGGCAAGGCTTGCAGCACAGGGACACGTGGTTCAGATGCCTCTGTCTGTCCGTGTTCGCTGTTGCAAGCCGCTGGAGCAATGATCCCCGTGTTCTCGACGATGGCGATCTGGCCCAGAGACCCCTCGAGAAGCATGAATGGCAACGTGCTGGCTGGAGATTTTTTAACACTGCGGTTGGTACGCAGTTTTCTCGCTGCCATACGCATGAGTATTCACGATTACAGGTATTAATCGTGGTTCCCTTACCCTCTTTCACCCGGCCGGCCTATTTGAAGTTCAGACTATGGCAGTCAGTGGAATGAATTGGCTACCTGTGTTCTTTTCCTTTAACTTCTTACCTGTCAGCTACTTGGTATGTTTTTGCGAAGCACAGCATTTCATCCGATCGCGTGGCTTTTCTTCAGCATCGGTCTCCGTAAAGCACAGGATGTCGGAGCACATCGGAAGAAAATTTACGGAGATAAACCGAGCGTAGAAGGAGAATTATGGAAAAGAGCATTTTGGGTTCTTGTCCTGCATGATAGAATAGCAAGTGCTGCCCTGGGACGGCCATGTTGTTCAGGCGAGGAAGAGTAAGGCACCGTTTCAATTTACGTGTGGTGACTGACCTCTATGTTTGTCAAGGTTCGATGCAGAGCTTCCGCTTGAAGTCGATGACGAGTACTGGGCGAGGGATGACACAGAAAAGGCATTTCAACAACCCCCTGGCAAACCATCAAAGATAGCCGCCTTCAACGCACACCTCAAATTAACAAAAATCGTGGCGTATGCTATGAGAACAATTGTGCGCTGCCCATTTTGTTAAAAATATTGGCTAACATCCTTGGCAAGTATACCCTTGACAGGTCCAAACCAATATTTGGCATTGCGCGTCCGCGTTGGCCGGTTGTCTTGGCAAGATTGAATCATGCGATGACCGAATGGGTCGATTCGGTTCCAAAACACCGTATGTGTGGCGTCTTTGAACACTTCGTGTCCTTAAGTTGAACTTTTCACCAGTACATTGGTCACCCCACATAGACGACCTGCTGTTTTCAAATCAATCAGCAACACTATACATCACTTACTATCTGATTCAGATAATCATTTATCGGCCATTTTTACCACCATCGCTGCATTCTGTCACCAACGTTGTCCCACATTCCAACATGCCCATCCCGTGTATTGCAATATGTGTCAACGCGGCTAAATGCGTTTCGCGTATCCTAAAGGCTCAAATCAACCGTGGCTACTCGGACATTCTTGGCCTCATATTGTGCTCACATGTATGCGCTGCGGTTCTGCTGATGAACTTTTGGGACTTGAAGTGGCAGGACAATCAGAGGAGTTGTGAAGACATCAAATCTCCTCTTGCGCCAGCCATGGCTGAGTTGCTCGAAGGAACTTCAGTTTTCGTCGATGCATTGGAAGCGGTCAAACATCGTTGGAGGGTTGCAGAGATGTATTTGTCAGCAGTTCACCTAATTTTTAAGACCTCCGCTGATCACTTCCAGCAGGAATGATCTCCGCTCTTCCTTGCCCCACAACCTCGGTGGTTTTGAGCCAAACCTCCTCAAGAATGATCCCGTCTTGTCTCATAGTCCTCCCCGATTTAATAATCGTGTATTTCCCAACACCATTCCACCTGACCCCACGACTTCTGGTGACAATCGAAACTCACTGCCAGATCGCCAGGCTACTCCGTCATCCACTGTAACGTACAGTCATGATACCCAAACTGAATCATCTAAGCGCAGTCCTCACTTCTTCGATTTTCCACATATCACCCGATATCCTATTCCTGGTACCCTCCCATTCTCATCTTTCGCCCCCCCCTGTCCAAACGACAAACCGATTGCATTGCAATCGACGGTACCGCAGTGGGGTTACGATAGACTTTTGAGGTATACGGAATTCGATGATCAAGGCTCATCAACATCTAGCACCCATTCTCGGCCAACTTCCATATTCAGTAAAAGGACCACGGATGAAATACAACACGATTTTGCTATCTGCCAACAACATCTTATGGCTGACCATGCCTCTTGGAGTGATTCCATCCCTATGCCGACACATCACGCCGAAGTGAGCATTCCGGGACATAACCAATCGGGGTACATGTGCTAGTTCGCGTTTTCGAGTATCACTCAACTTCCACAGACCTGGTAGGGCAAGTGACTTTGATTACAATTCAACCTATGCATATGGACATGGACCGAGTTCTGGCGACGCAACCAATCTTTGAAGTTCATCGTTGATTGCGGGGTTCTCCGGACCACATTCTTTCTTTTCCTTGATGATATTGACGCATAATTCTCGTTACCATTGTTATCGACCGTGCCACGCTATGCTGATATTTGTTACTAGACTTTTGCTATTGTACTTTACATGCTATGCTGCTGTACTCGTAATATCCTGAGTTGCTCCATTCCCGCTAACGTCCTCTTATGATATTGTCACATCACCCAGCTCCTTCGAGATATGCTCGGGTCGTGATTACTTGCAGTTAATCAATTGCAATACTCTGTCACTGGTCAGATCCCGTAAAGTAGATCACGGAGGTTCTGCGTCTAGCAGGGCGATGATGTGCAGCAGGAGTGGGAGTTGTCACTGCGGGTGATGTCAGAGCGGCGCACGAGTGTGAACACCATCATCTCCCAGAAAAACGGAAAGGAAAAGTACCTATGTTTCGGGAAGCTTCATCCCCCACGGGTCTAGGAAGAGAACCTGCGATCCCGGGACGTGAGTGTGCAACATTCACCGTGTTAGCAGTTCAACGTCTACCCGTCTGGATAGCTCTCGACTGGGAGAGCCAGCACAACAGCATCAGTAAACGTGCCAGCCAATCAAACACTCCGAATACATAGAGGAACTATACGCCATCCATCCTGCGATCTCCTTGCACACGCGCGTCCGCGAACGACACGCCCCTGTTAAACCTCCCGATCACCCACCCCTGCTGCGCATTCCACCGTCTGCGTACCTTGCCAGCGGTGACGAAGAGCGAAGAGCTGCAAGCAGAGGCAAGTGGCGAAGGGACCTTGTGTCAAGGGACAGGTGTGTCATCTATACGGGTTAGTAGGAAAGGGACAGATGAGATAAAGACATTCCCGTACAATTCCTGGGTGGGAGGTTGTCGGCCACGATGCTCACAACACTTGTGCACGAGTATTGTCGCCAGGACAGAGCTATTTTTGACTCGCGTGCAGCCAGGAAAGCGCGCACGACGAGGGTGCGAACCCCAGTCTCAATCTCGATCTTCGTTGTCGCTGTCCACACGCTCGGATCTTCAAGCTTCAAGGGCGGTGGTTAACGAACGTGTCGATGAAAGCACTCGTGCAGCGTCCTCAACAGTGGACGCGCTGACAAGATGGAGATTAACTCTCAACTTGCACCACGTGCGAAGCAAACAAGTGGCCTGTGTGAGGACTATGTACAGTGAGTGAAAGCTATAGTATAGAACAATAGGTAGCTTACCTCTACTCCACAGGAGGAAAAAAACAGAAAGCTGTCAGGAACGAGTACTTGTATATGCTAAAAAAAATGGAAAGGAAAAAAGCTGTCACTTCGGAGAGCAAGGCGCGACTCGCGAAACGGAAAAGCCGCTGGCTAAAGTTGGTTCTCGCACAAAAGACCCGCGGGGTTTTCTGTCTCGGTGCAGA